>QJNY01000368.1:0-82506 GCA_004155945.1 Monosporascus sp. mg162
AGCCTTCAGCTCCTTTGTCCTTGTAATCCTAGGGCCACAAACAATACCCGTTTGTTCCTTTCAACAAACACCACAACTGCCAACAATAAAAAAGGAAAAGTTTTTTTTTTTTTTTTTTTTTTTTTTTTTTTTTGCCTTGTGCTTGAACGGAACGTAACCAATCTGAGTCGGCAGGCTGAACTAATTCACTCAATTTCTTCTCGTCCTTCCAAATCTCACCCTCAGCCCCCGGTGCGCAGTCACTATCCTCAGCGACCTATCCTCACATCACCATCCACGTGCTTTCTTTCCATGTGTCTCTTCAGATTCGAATTCTGAGTGAAGCTTTTACCACAAGTGTTACAGAATACGCCGACTTTAAGCCCAGGGTGCAAGCCATGGGCCTTGTGCTCATGGGTTTTGAGACGTGAGGGACAGTGGAAATGTTTTGAGCAGCCCACGTACTGGCAGGTATGCCGAGGCCTTGAGTTGGTGTTACCAGTCGCTGCTCGGATAAGAGGAGTCTCGGTCGCGGGTGAAGGAGTTGAACGAGCTGTCGCCGATGGTGGTCCAGTTGAACTAGCCAGTGGCGGAGAGGGACTTAGCGTTTGATGAGTCCTTGAAGGTCTTCTGTCGGGGGCGGGGCCAAAAGGATTGTCGTCTCGGCCGCTGGACTCATCAGCTACCTTGATGGATTGATCAGGAGGCCCCGGCTCCGGGGATGACGCAAAGTCAATATCGAAAGGTTGGAAAAGCCCATGCTGGAGAGCCCACGGATAGCGCAAGTCTGCAGGCGAAAACGAGACTGCATGCCCCTGAGAGCCAGGCACTGCCGGTGCTAGTTCCGTTTCCGGCGGCGCGCGAAGAAATCCATCTAGGCCAACATCTTTGAGGCGTTCCCCAAATGTATTAGACTGCAATTCTGGATCTGGCAGGAACACAGCGAAGGAATTGCCTCTTGGCTGTTCGAGACTAGGTGCACTCCATAGTGGTTCGCAGATATTGACGTTTACAGCTTGAAGGACGGCTTCGTCGTCCAGCTGCGGCTGATCATACCCACGATATTCTTGGTTACCAGGAGGCGAGGTGAACCAAGCTTGAGCAAGGCTGCCTGGGAGCGTCGTGCCAGAGAAGCAGGCGTGACAACTGACAGGACTATCTCTTTGCCCGCATTCACAGTGAATGCGTGGTAGACAACTTTGCGAGTAGTGACTTCCCCTTTGACCACTACTCATATAAATCCACGACGACGGCCGAGGATACTATCTTTGGCCATGCGATGCCCTCGGAACAAGCGCATGGGCTTCCAGGTTCCCCAAAGAAGATCCATGAGTTTTGGCGGTGAGGGCGCCGGATGGATGTCGTGCATTGTCTCAGGGGATACCTGCGCCAGCTTAGAAGCGAACATTGAGTAGTGACACATGGTGATCGAGGGGTGTATGACTGTTTTGGGATCGAGTAGGACTGTTTTGGGATCGAGTTGAGGGGGCGAATGTCGAAGGAAAATGAGGTCTGGGGATTGTTCGAAGTACGACTGTTTTGGGATCGCCTTGAGGAGAAGCTTTGACAGGCTAAGAGTTGAGGGAAAGAAGATCTCTATCTAACGAAAATGAGGTCTGGGGAACTCGTCGAATTTATTTCAAAATGAAACGTTTCTCAGATACTGTGACCCCGCGCCGATTTCAGGTACCTGTGCTACTGCCCAATTGCCTAACCATCCCATCTGCGTACCTGAAATCATGGAGATCGGATGTCTGACTGCAGCTCAATCGCCCACTGCTCAGCGCTCGCTCTTAGCTGAAATTGGTGGGTCCTGCAGCCAGCTCTAGGATACGGGCGTGCTGCTTCCAACGTGCAGTAATGTCTAAGCCTCGTGCTCCAGTATGCCTTGGCACGGTACCCCCAGGGTAAGCTGTACCTCCGGTCTGCTGATTGGAGCCACGCGGAAACCTCTTTACCACCGGGCTGGACTTTGCCTCCGTCCCTCGGTGCAATTGAATTCAATCATTAGCTTTAAACGTCCAGTGTCTCCAAGCTTCGTGTTCATTACGTATTCTTCAGTACGGTACCTCTAGGGTAAACTGTACCTCCAGCCTGATGAGTGACGCTGCACGGAATTATCTGTACCTGCAGGTTCGACCTGGCCGCCATTCCTCGGTGCAATTGAGCTTGTACCTCCAGTCCGGGGACGCATCTCGTGATGTATAAGCCAGAGTCTGGTCTCATCCATTACCAGAAACACTTCAACATATAGCAAGACAATTGCTAGTGTGGAAGAGACTGTTAATCCTTCTTTGTATTTTAGAATTGTCCTCTCGCTATCAATTTATGTGTCCTTTGCAATGGCCGACAGCAGTCGCCCCGTCAGCGACCTCCTGGCACTTATCCCCACCTCAGTGACGTCTCCGCCAAGAACGCCGTATCTTGGCCCCCACGAGATCATGCAACTGGTACTTTCAGTTATTACGCTCATGCTTAATTTCTTAAGCCTCGGCTTTGCATGGCTTCAGCTGAAAACAATGAAGCAACAAGTCCGCAGCCCACATGCAACCAGGTAGGAAGCAAACTTCACGTTCACTGGAGCAAAGACAGTCTGGTTGATCGATTTACCGCAGTCCAGATTGAGGATCTAGCGGAAGAACTTGATCAATTTCAGCGGTAAAACTGAACGTCCTATTGCGTTGTTCCGTGGAGGGATTCTGTTCGCAGAAGTGGAAGACAAACCTTGGCAATGGATTTTAGAGTCCATTGGAGCGCACTTTTGGTGACATGTGCATACTGTCTGGGCATCGCAACCATTACAGAACAATCCGCGGTGGTCCTTCCATTTCTATACATATCTCTGGCACTTTGTAAATACCTATTGTTTGGAATAACTATCGGTTCGTTCAGAAGACGAACGGTTTCCGCTGGCCCAAACCACTTTTGTTTTCAGGAGGTATTACGTCCGGTTGCGTTAAGGATATCGGCGCCGCCTGCAAACGTAGGGTTCACATATCGAGGTATATGTTAGATATGGGGGACATCAGATCTGTTGTATTAATTGGCTAGGTGCGTGCGCTTTTACAACGTGTATTGATCTTTGAAGTAATCTAGCTACGGAACATGTATGTTCCGATTAGAGGGAATTTTCGGTATATGGAGTCTCTCTGTGCGCCTAACTCGAGAAAGGAAAAAGCAAAATATAGAGACCTAAGAACAATCTATGCTTCATCGGTCGAGCGCCTGGTTTTGACACTGTTTTTGCATTGTCAGGATTTCCAGACGAAAAAGGGGACAAATAATCGCGACTCACCATGTGCCAATAGACACCCTTCAACCTGAGCAGCTCGGCATGTGTGCCCTTCTCGAGCACCTTTCCTTCTCCCAACACGTAGATGATGTCGGCCTTCTGAATGGTAGCCAGCCGGTGCGCTACGGCGATCGTCGTCCGCCCTTGTGCGACCCTCTCAAACGCCGCTTGCACGAGCTTCTCGCTCTCCGAGTCGAGAGAACTTGTCGCCTCGTCGAGCAGCAACACGCGCGGGTTCCTGATCAGGGCACGTGCGATAGAGACTCTTTGCTTCTGTCCGCCGCTAAGGCTCACGCCCTTGCTGCCGATATTAGTGTTATATCCATCGGGAAGCGAGATGATGAAGTCGTGGATGTTGGCGTCACGGCAGCACTGGTGGAGCTGATCCTCTGTGACCTCGTCGGGGTTGACGCCCAGGAGGATGTTTTCGCGGATGGAACCGGAGAACAGAGAGGGCTCCTGAGCAACAAGCGAAAGGAGCTTGCGGTATTCATAGACGTTGATCTCGTTTATGTCCTTGCCGTTGAACAGGATGCGGCCCTTGTCAACGTCGTAGAATCGCTCGAGAAGGGACACGATCGACGTCTTGCCGGAGCCGGACGCACCGACGAGCGCAGCGAATTGGCCCTTCTCAATCGTGAGGTTGAGACCCTTGAAAATGGATATGTCGTGTGTAGGGTACTTGAAGTGCACACCCTCAATCTGGATCTTGATACCGCCTTCCGTGTCGGGAACAGACTCGGAAGCCGATACCTCGTCCTTGTTTCGACTGCCTCGGACATTGAGAATGCGGTTCGCAGCTGCGGAAGCCTGAGCGGCGTTGGGCCCAAAGCTGAGCCACTGGCCGGCAGATTCCGCGCCGTTGATGACCGCCATGTAGGTTACGAAGAAGGCAATGACCCCGTACTCTTGAGTAGAGAGCAGGCGGCCACCGTACCAGAGGATGAGAGCCTGGCAAGCCAAGCCGACACTGTCCGAGAAGGCGAAAATGAGCGTGGTCCACCGAGCCTTCTTATATGCCGACATGACGTGTCCATGCAAAAGTCTGTTATATCGCTCGCATATGCTCTCCTCCATCACGAGAGCGGTGACGGTCCGAAACGCGCTAATCGACTCGGCGCCGAACTTGGAACTCTCCGAGAAGACGGCGTCGTTCATGGCATTGAACTGCATCTCGTAGCGAACTCGGTAGAAGCCGGCTAGCATGTTGAGCGGAACGGTGATACAGAGGGCGACGAGTGCCAGCTTCCAGCCATAGGCGAATGAGATGGCAAGCGCGCCAATGAGGGAAAGTATACCTACCAGTAGCATGCCCATGTTTATGCCGAGGAGCTCCTTCAGCGCACTGGGATCGGTCGAGAGTCGAGACGTCAGCTGGCCAGTGGCATTATCTTCCTGGTCAAAATAGGCCGTCTTCTGTAGCAGGATGGATTCAAAATACTCTTGGCGATACGCAGCCGCGATGAAGTGCTCGACGTTCGTTGAGACAGCCACCATGATGAAGTAGGAGACGCCGATGCACGCAGCGAGGACCGCCCACATCTTAGACCAGTACACTGAATCATCGAGCAGCTGTTGGCCCGTCTCCTGGAAGACAACGATGACGTGGCCGAAGAAGTATGCTTGGAGGGGAACGGCGGTTGCCGCTCCGGCGGCGAAGATGATGGCGATAGCATACAGCGGGAAGCGGCTCCTTTGCTCATACAACAGCTTTCCGAAGCCGCTGAACAGATTCTTGTCCTTCCACTTTGCACCCTGCTTAGCAGCGGCGGTTTCCGGCTGGGCAGCACTCTTCTCGCGTTCGAGAACGTCCTCGAGGTTCTCTTCGTACACAGGGTCCTCCTCTTCCGTGTCTCCGAGAGAGAGCTTCTGTGCGTGCACCAAGCCGTAGTAGGCTCCCTCGGGATTCGCCAAGAGACCGTCGTGAGTCCCCTGCTCGGCGACCTTTCCGTGCTGAAGGACGACAATCTCATCAGCGCTCTTGATAGTGGATAGTCTGTGGGCAATGGTGATGGTAGTGCGACCCTTCGAGGCCTTCTCCAGGGCTGCCTGTACAACTCGTTCGCCGCGGACGTCGATAGCCGATGTAGCTTCGTCAAGAATAAGGATCTTGGGCTTGGAGATGATGCTACGCGCAATGGCGAGCCGCTGCCGCTGGCCACCACTGAGTTTGGTGCCCGAGTCTCCTACTTGGGTGTCATAGCCATCGGGAAGCCGGTCGACGAACTCGTCCGCAAAACTCTCTTTGCAGGCCTCCTTAACCAGCTCACGCTTCTTCTCGTCGGATTCATTCTCCCAGTCGGTGCCAATCAAGCCAGAAGAGACGTTCTTGAAGATGCTGTCGTTGAAGAGGAAAGGCTCCTGTTGGACTAGTCCGATCTGTGAACGCCACCACTTCATTTCAATCTCTTCAATTTCATGCCCACAAGTTGAAATGCTACCCTTGAGCTCCACGCGAGGCCCTAGATCCTCGGGAGTGGACTGGGAGGTGGTTTCCTCCTCGTCATTGGAGCCATTCTTATCGTCCTTCCTCTTTGCCTTGTTCTTGTCCTTTTCGATTGTCTTTGCAATGAGATTCTGACCATGGAGAGTGTACCATCCCTCGATGAGCCCGACGATAGTACTCTTGCCAGAGCCACTAGGACCGACGATAGCGGTGTTCTTGTTGGCTTGGATGCGAAGATTCAGTCCGTCTAGCACCTTCTTGGAAGGTCGACTAGGATAAGCGAACTGAACATCCTTGAAGATGATGTCGGAAGTTGGATTCACATCCGGTTCCTTGAGTGTTCCCTTATTTGGTTTCGGTGCATCGATGACGGCGAAGAACTCGGATGCTGCCACCATCGCCTTGGAAGCTGCAATCAGCGGAGTAGAGGCATGCTGCAGGGAAGACCTATCACGTCAAGTTAAGAAACCAGAAGAGCTAAGGTTCAATTCCACGAAAGCAGGCAGTGCTTCCTTGAGGGGCGAAGTACATACACCATAAGCATGACGCTCATCAGGACGACAACGACGGTGCCTACATTGTCAACCCGGCCCTCGCTATACGATTTAGTGCCGTACCAGAAAGCCAAGGCAAAGACTCCATGTAGACTAAAAAAGACGAGGCCGGTTTGGGTTGCCACGAGGGGGCTTATGCTCTGACCGGCTTGCCGGGCTTTCTGAACCCACTCGGTGTAGGTCTTGACGGTGCGGCCTTCGGCTCCGTAAGAGGCGATCATGCGAATGGCACCGAAAGCCTCAGTTGCGACGGCGTTTGCCTTTGTCTCGGCTTTGCTGAGTTTCCCGTAACCCTTAACAATAAAAGGCAGGAGAATGGACAATACGAGGAGGATGAAGAGGATCACCGAGCAGGTGACCAATGCCAAGGACCAGCTATGAATGAAAGCAATGACGATAGCGGCGATGACAGTGGCACTGGATTCGGTAAAGATACCAAGCTTCTCGGAAATACCAAGTTGCAGAGTGTTTGATGTTGCCGTGATAGTGGCAGCCGCCGCACCGGATGGCATAGAATCGAGCACATGGATGGTCTGGTCGAATAGAGACCGCAGGTAGTGCATCCTGATAGCCGCCGAGATGCGAATGCCGATAATGCGAAAGGAGAACTGGGGCTTACGGTGAGTAATGAGGAGGGCAGACCCATGATTTCTCGAACCGTCATACCTTAGCAATATAGTTGAGTCCAAAACGGGTAATAAATAGGGCGAACATGTACAGGCACTGCTTATTCAAGATGTCGTTGAAGTCTTGCTGCATTTGCGCGTTGGGCGTCGCGTAGTCATTGAAGCTGCCGACAAGTCTGCCGAAGACAACGATCATAAGGGGCATGGTGACACCGGTTCCGGCACTAGCGATGGCGGCGGCTGTCAACAGAACAATGTCCCATTTTTTAGCATAGCTGAAGACGCGGATATAGTCTTTGAAGCTTGGTTCCCTCTCGGGGGCCACATTTGTTGCCTCCTGAGAATCCTTGAGAGTCGAATCGGAAGCCGTTTTGGCCCTCTCGGCGTTGACGATGGACTCATTGGCGACTTCACCACCCCTTTCTGTCTTGTCGTTTTCCATTTTGAACGGCTTCAGCAGGGTCTATTGCAAGAATGCTCGAGACAGGTACTGCGAATCTGTAACATGCCACTCAAGGTTGCTGCGAGAGTTCAATCTGAAAAGCAAGAGAGCGCTTCGGCCTGAGTGGAAACCTCAGGTGACTGCTCATGTAACAACGGCTGCTATACCCGGCGCACAGCCCAAAGGATCGAAAACTATCAGAAACGGGATGAGACAGCCCAAGCAAAGGGGAAAAAATTTGGACGAGGGAGCAAGTTCCAACTTTGAGGCACGAATAAACAGAGCTAAGGAAGTAGCCCCTACGGCAGAGGATAAAGAAGCAAAAGACACGTTGCCTGCACTGCACGCGCGTCAAGTTCAAACGAGGACAAGTGTGCAGATTTCGCGAGGCCCCGTCGCCATTACATAATCAGGACCCCTCGCAGCGTCCGTAATGAACTGAGAGCCAGCCTTGAAGGAGTGGCCCGAGGGGTTCATCTGCCCCAGCTCATCGTCTGCCGCCTCCCCTAACCTGTTTGTAAAGAGCTTGATGGACGTTCGTGTTTGCTCCGATCCTTACGCCCTTTAACTACGAGAAAGAGATCCTTCTGGAGACCGACGCTTCCGGTTATGTCCGCCACAGTGTGAGCCTTGTGCGACTGAACGTCATCACGCGATCCCGAACCAGAGAACCACGGACGGGATAGGCCACTGCACCGTCTGGGACGGCTCCCCAGCCCGAAATAGAGCCCGAACATCCCGCCAGATTTCCCGAAAGGACTGCCCCCTTTGCTGCCGCCCCAGATCCAAGAACTGTTCGACCAAGGATACATGACCGACCCAACGCCCGGATCAATACTGCAAGCTCTTAAAGAGAAAGAAGCCGACACCCCTTGATCATCCCGGCAGAGTGCTCGGAGCAGGGAGGTTGTCTATACTACCGAGACCGCCTATATATCCCAGAACACGAGTAGCTCCAAGCGAAGCTAGCGCGCATGTACCACGAAAGCCCGATTGCCGGGCATCTGAAGAGAGCGATGTTTTACGAGATTTTCCCCCGGTAGCTATGCCCGGTCCATCGCCCGAGACTACTTTGGGAGATCTCATAACCACGTCAGATGAGGCTGACTTACGATCTGTCGGGCCTTCGTCCGAGACCACCACTTCTCCAGCTAATGGAGATCCTGTCAAGAATACGTCAGCCCTTTGCCCGCCTGCGAAAATCGGTTCTCCTCGATGACGTTCATGGGGCACGGCAGTCCGAACCGCATTAAGCGATCTACTCAAACAATTCTATTGTTGCACCCCGATCATTCATCGCCACCTCCAGAAGACCTCAAATTATGCCGTCACCCGTAATTTATATGACTGTACTGTAGTTACTACGGTAGATTAGATGGGCTGTCAGGCAGGTAGACTGGCCGGCCTTGAGTCATCTCAAGCGTCTGCGGGTTCGGCAACCCCTTGGCAGCCCCAGGAGACGGCATTTCTCGAGCGCCAAGGCTATATGTTTGAAAGGCTAAGAGGACCGTCTGAGGGAGGTCCGAACTTGGCGGCTTCAACGAACATGGGAAAACGTTGAGATTGTCGGCCACCGTGTTTTCCCTTTGGTTTGGCCGCGGTTCTAATGGCTACTTGGTTATCGGCGTAGATCAATAACTTGCTCCGTATGTTCCCACCGTTTCCGTCCTCTTGCGCAATCTGGAGCGCTAGGCAGACGCCTTGGAGCTCTCCCGCGTAGACGTTCGACGTGTACTCGTCTCCCGTATAGGCCGACCTTGTCTGTTTTATGGCCGAGAAACGTGGCTGCCGCACCAATATGGCCGCCGATCCCGCTCCCGTCAGTGTAGGTATGTATGGCACAGAATCATTGTTGCAATAATCGTGTGTATTTCGCCTATTCCTAACCTACGTTCTTCTCTACGTGGATTGCCTGGCCCTTTCACAAGGGAGGGACGGTATGCGACTCTGAGTTTTCCAGGTTCTGTATTTCTGGTTCTCCGGACCGGCCGACCTCCTGCTCTATTGCCCGTGTAGAGCTGATTCGGGCTTTTACGTGGGTGTTCTGGTTACATTGGGTGTCTGGCCCGACTCTTGCTAAGAAGTCCTATTATGATACCACATTTGCTGTTCGACTGGGAGAAGATAAATCTCAATTTCGAGCGCAGGGATCGATGTCGCCCTGAAGCCCTCTTGAGTTCCAAAGGCTTTTCTCCGTGTTCGATCGGCCTTTGCTTCCCCGATTGACGTTGAATCAGGCTGAGCAGGTGTACATCATTTGCGGCATGGCAACTCCCTTATAGATGGTTCGCATATCTCTCCTCCTCACTCCCCAACTCGACTTGCCTGGGCTACTAAGCGCTTTGATAATTTAAGTGACCTTGCGCTCTATCTCATCTATGTGGTGTGTCCACTTCAGTTGAGTATCCGTGGTTAAGAGGTATCCACAGACCTGTTTAGGCTGAACTTCGCCCCAAGCTGTGTGCTCCGGCTTGTCGATGTCGTCCTTGGTTCGTCCGTTGTGAAGTGCGTCAATTGGAATTTGTCGGGTGCGAAGACAGATGCGCGGGTTGTTTCCACTCCTTGGCCGTACCGAGCGCGTTTCGGAGGATCTTCCATGTCGAGTCCACCCAGGCTAAGACCGCGACGTCGTCTATGAAGCCTGTCGCTGTTACATCATCGTTCTGATTTAATCCTTCTATCAGGCCGGCATTGTATCCGTCTACCAGCAGATTGGTGCGTCTCTCGTGGAGGAAACTCGCTATCCAATTGAATTTTTTCTCGACTATTCTCTTGTTCTCAGATTGTGGAGGAGTCGGCGGTGCGATATATTGTCGAATGCGCCAGACACGCCGAGGAGCAAGCACACTTACCCCTTTGCCATGTCCTGCGATCCACGCCTCATAGATTCTATCGATGATACCGTGCAGGGCATGTTCAGGAGACTCCCGTTTTCTGCTGCCGAAGTAGGTTTCCGGAAACAGAACGTGAGTTTCGACCAGGTAGCTTAACCGCTTCGTCGGGACTGCATCTAATATTTTGCCTATGGTGTTGCGCAGTGCGATTGATCTGTATGCTTTCGTTGTTGCGTAGTTGTCTTCCCCGGCTTTCTCGAGACGACTGTAGTGGACTCTTTGAATGCTTGGCACAGTATCAGAGTGACAGGCTTTGGTGAAAGTCTTGGCAAGGTGTGCTTTGTTGGCTGGTATAGGTACGTAAGAACGGTTTAAAAAGGGTTTGGACATCGATAGTTTCGGGGTAGGTAAGAAACCGCAGCTAAGTAACTTGGTTA
The DNA here is from genome assembly GCA_004155945.1 of Monosporascus sp. mg162. Classification (NCBI taxonomy): domain Eukaryota; kingdom Fungi; phylum Ascomycota; class Sordariomycetes; order Xylariales; genus Monosporascus; species Monosporascus sp. mg162. The sequence goes on from QJNY01000368.1 coordinate 10,611, forward strand.
TTAATGGATACGGTTTTACCACACTTGTATTATAAGCAATTAACAAAAATTGTGTAGGTAAAAGACAAAACGAAAGGAGAAAAGATAAGCAATTAATAAATTTAGTTATTTTTATATGTATATTTCTTATATTGTTTAGCTTTCTAGAAATAACGGCTTTTCTAAAAAAAATAAAAAATAAAAAATAAAAATAAAAAGGCCCGAAAAGCTTATCATCGACCGGCCGTAATATATATTCTCTAAGTGTAAATTGTCAAGCATAATCAGGGCTCTAGAATGCAGTGGCTAGAAAACTATATATATCGTGTGAGAGCTCTGGAACAACGCTGTTGCGGGGTGCTTACAGCTCCCTGGGGCTTTATGACTAAGCAAGTTACCCCTATTCTGCGGCAATTGCGAATGAGCAAGAGCGACTACGTGAGGATCCGGAGGCACCATAAATCTCACCGCGCACATGACGAGCGTCCTATAGCATTCCTTTATAGTTATGGTAACGTTGGAAAGACACACTGGTCGAAATATCAACGCCAGCAACACCTAAAGATTGCTCGACGCCAAGGGAATATGGATAATCTCCATTCCTATTAACGGTGCCAATGCGGGCCTTATGTGCGCAACTCTTATGGGGATGCGCACCGCGTAAGCGCCATGCACCAGGATTCTATGTCGGGAAAGTTGGTTACGTTATGTAACTGGGAATGTAGCCATGGAAAGACACTTCGCATTGTTCACGAACCTAGTATACGGGCTGCCAAAGCGACTCAAAACCAGCTTACTGATCATATGGATTCGATGAACGGGGACGATGAGGATGGATCTGAGTTTGAGAATGGATACCGGGATAAAGAGGAACATGAGGCTGAAGGAAAAGGAAAAGAGGAAGAAGCCTATATGGTGAGTATGATGGGGGTTTTGATGGACGAAGAGCGCTACCTTTCCGATATTTCATTATCGACAGTGAGCGGAGACTGGGCCTCTATAGGAGCCGCAGCACTACGCGGCGAGATGCGTGTCGGACCGATTCTAAACGGTTCGTAAACAGAGTCTACAGGGCATGAAGGCGTAAATACTGCGGGGGATGCTCAGTAGTCGTTACCGATATACCTGGGAGACGGCCTAGTTCTAGTAAACACAACAAAAAGTATGATAATTAAGTTCCTTGAGGCAGTACCCACATGTATTGGTCATCTTTGTGCGCCTACCTAAGGTAGACCACTGTAGACAGCTGGGGTTGTGGAGAATGAATGGTGCTAAGGATGACGCTACGATGGTAAAGAGTTCAAAACGCCGAAGAGATTGACAAATGTCTGGACAAGAAGGATGACACAGGCAGTTCTCTCGCTTCGTCAACCGCACAAAGATGTACCATACAAGTAGGTAGTATTTCTTCTGGAGACGAGGGATTGCTCAACTTATTTGGTACCGAGCCGACCTTTATCCTCATCACCCTGCGGGTATCCCTAGCTACACTGCAGGGTATCCCACCGACGCATTGTCCGTCGAATCGCCCCTGCTGAACACAGACCCATCTTTTCTTAGATGGCGGAGGGGAATAGCATAACCCGGAGGCTGGCCCCGAAGGACTTCGACGGCAGAGGAACCGTGAAACGGGCCTGGACAGTGCCTGAGTTGCCTAAGCCAGATCATCAGTAACGGAAAGAGTTAAATTCCAAGTTCCATGAGACTATACCGTGCGTACGGACCACCTTGCCCCAAATCTACAAATAAAATTGGTTAGTATCTTGGCGATCTGGAGCTCGATTCAATTCGGGATATTGCCTACTACGCGGATCTGGGTTCCTCCTGTAAAACGAGCAAAATTAGCACAGATACGGAAATCCAGGTCATGCGGGGATACGGCGCGACGCAAGAAACGGCAGCATTAACGTACTGATCTGCTTCGGCGCCTTGTGGACGAAGGCGACTTTTTTCCCCAAATAGAAGCTACAAATGTCAACAGGGTGCTGTAAACGAGTATTAGGTGTGATACACATACCCGGCAGCCTGGGCGTCATCCACCCCCTCTATCTTGACCAGGCTTCTCTTAGGGTGCGTAGTATGCCTGCTGCGCCTGTATCCGAGGTGTCGGGCCCTGCTCGTGGTCTCCTGTCAGCCATATCCCGCGTCACTATATTTGTGTCTGGTTGCGATGTGGGCAGTGGAGACTCGCTCGCGCGGGGTGTACCAACTTGACGTAGACTGGAGAAAATCAGTAAGAGTTGGTAGATTGGAGGGATATGGAAGAATGCGTACGTCTGTGACCGGCTTCAGTTGGCATCTTGAAGATTATTGCTGATCAATGGCACGTAGTACTGCGGCATTGGAACGCGGAAGAAATGCCGGTACTTGCAGTTCAACTGTGTGTCGGAAGGTCAAATCAACAGAAGATGTGCGTAGCTAGGGCTCGTTTTAGGCCGCGCCCCTGATAAGATAAGACAACACGCGACTCGGTAAAACCTGCTATTAGCCCCTAAAGTATAAGTCGTCATGAAACAATAAGCCTTCCAGAGGTCCGTCTCCAGAACCTCGTGTACAGTAAATCTCTATCCTGAAAGGAGTTCATACCACAAAAAATGATATGTATGCAAAAACACAATTCTCATCTTTCACCTTATAACTTCAATCTCGCGTAGAATTACCGTTTGGCAAACAAATTACCAAGTGAACAACCTGACTTAACCATCCCAGCCAATTTTGATGAGGTGAGAGTCACGTAAAGAAGCGCTTTTTGGGGCACCATATTTTGCATAGAGAATGCCATTTTCGGATCCTAAGACATCCAGTCCTAAAGGCTTGCATTCTAACTACGCATAATTTGTATGCAAATTGCCTACAGCGCAGTATCCCAGAGCTCCGCATCAAAATGATTCATACCACATCGTCTCTGTCTGCCAGTCGGTTGTAACAGGAAGAACGTATCGAGATGGATGGTAAGCTACAGTAGAGTAATTCTGGGCCATTATAGGCGAATAAGGCGAAACACTAATATGCTGAAGGTTGTCTATACCACAACCTACGGTCTGTTTGTATGCGGATGCTACTACGTAGTTGTCAGACCCAGCTGAAAACTAAGTCCGTTAGCTCAGCCTTAGCCTAGGCAGCACTGCTACTAACAGAGTCTGCTGATCGCATCACGGGTACAGTTTTCTCTCAGCCGCAACTGTTTTCTGTGTATATAAGGAGGTTCAATACCCTCTGTTTCTATTTAGGATCTCCTAGAGGTCAACCAGATAAATCATCCTTCTTCAGTCCTATATGCTTCAGTGTGTGATCCAGGGTCTCATAGTAGTTAAGTCTTAGGGAGTCCAGTACGCAGGGGTACAAAATGCCAAATTAGTTACCCTATGGGCGCGCCTGCCAGCAAAAGGAATCGAAGACTATTCAGGTTCCATTAAACTCCTCAATGCCTCTGGAGGCAGGCTCTAACAGAGAACATCAAGTATATCACTCGTAGGTACCAAAGATCCCGTCATACATCCGGTGCTCATCTGGTCGCTATCCACATTCCTTGCCAAAGATAGTCGCACGGGTTAAGCGAAAAGTGCACATGGTCCCCGTCGTATTAGCCAATAAGAAGGGATGCCTAGGTATAAATGAATGTATTGAAGATGGACAAAGAATTATACTAAGAACCTGGGGACCAAACCTCCTTATATAGACATACCACCACATTCCATAGCCTTGCATTCATGCACCAATGACCGGGTGCCAACATATATGTATGTATCCCTTGCCATGTAAGTCACTAGGACCCAGAAAAGGGTACACACAACTTCTCCTGACAGTTAGCCGGTGCACAGAAAGGGGCTTGACGAGAGCATATGTGCTTAATGCTCGTGGTTCCTTCCTGGCCATCCATATATCAGAGGGTTTGGAGCGACCCCCATATATATGGATCTTTCCGAACTTCCCTAACAAGCACCCGGGAAACTCACACTTAGTTAAATTGTATGGCAACTTAACAATACCAGGATATCCTTGTCCTCTTGTTCTCTCGTATCATGACTTCCAATCGTGATAATGTAATCTCATACCATAAGTGCTCAGCTGTTATGTTTTTATATCAGTTTCCTATCGCTATAATAGTCCTGGCACGTTGATATAACGCCTTAGCTATGGGTAGAACAAAGACGCATACCAAGTCCAAACGATAAACTACACATGATTGGATTTCTGTCTCCAGCCCATTGTATCCTCTATTTTTAAAATACTGTAGCTCTGAGCTTTCTAAGACTATATGTAGATCCCCTTTACGCTCAGACTGGGGCATCTGTTAACGAGTAAACTTAAAATCAGTGGCAAGTACGTATCAGCAAATTAAAAGGATAAAGATTGCTCATTGTTCATTTCATATATCCTTACGACACACACTCCCTGCAAATATAATCACCTCAATAGGCTCTTGTTTGGAGCAGGTGCCTGAGCATTCTTTCATGTCATGTCGATAGTACTATGTAGCCGCCCGAGTGGCCCGCTCATATGTACAACTTGTCTCCTCCCTCGAAGCTTTCCCTTGTTCTTGCCCGAGTCCTATCCTGTAGGTTGTTGCTGTATCTTATCCGTCAATCGATAAGGTCAGGTGCCTCAAGCTGACGCACCAACATATGGGATTTCCGCTGATGGTGTTGCAAGTATTGTCCTGCACATTCTCTTTCCTCGATCGCTGGAGACATCAGCCCTTTCCATCACCCATTCTTCGGCATATGTCGATGAAGAGGTTTGCCTTGAAACCAGATTAATATGATTCCAAGGCTGTTTTACTCTATCTCTCCATCAAAAATCTACACATTCTTTGCCCCGAACCTGTCATCGATTTGCCCAACTGCATTTCATCTCTTCTCATCAGCCCAATGTCAGACTGCGGAATGAACGAAGCCGTGCCGGCTCCTGGAATGACCGAAGCAATGTCAGACACCAAGGCTGTTGCGTCCCGCAAGCCATCGGGCATCACGTCGTTGCCATTGGAGCTTATCCTCGAGATCTCCTCGTACCTGGGCCAGAAGGAGCGAGGCCGCCTCACGCAGACTTGTCGAACCCTCAATGCTCACCTAGCGCCTGAATTGTACCAGCACGACGCCAAGAACGACGACAACCATGCTCTCTGGTTCGCGTGCCGCATGAACATAGTCTCGACCCTCGAGACTGTCCTCGCGCGCAACGATTCCCTGGTCAATTCGCACTTCGAGAAGAACCACGGCATCGACCCTAGGAATATTAGCGACCCCCGGGGCCTGTCTCCGCTGTCGGTGGCGGTGCGAGCGGGCAGCATCAGGGCGACCAAGAAGCTCCTCAGCCTGGGCGCCGACGCGAACATCGCGGACCACGCCCTGTTGTCGCACGGTCTCCTCTTTTACCCCATCCACTGGGCGGTAAGCCCTCCCCGGAGGGACAAGCGGAAGGACGTCCCGAGCCGCATGGTCAAGATCCTCAGCGCGAGCGGCGCGCGGTTGAACCAGGTGCCGCTCGGCCGTCGCCGGGACCTGCTGCAGGACGGCGCTTTTCACCTGGAAGAGGCCCCCATCTTCCACGCTCTGACGGTCCCCCTGCCATGCGTAGTCGCCTTCCGGCGGGAACACGGCGACAACCATACGGCCTACAAGGACGAGATCAACAAGGCCTTCGAGGAGCAGCTGTCTCTCCTGCAGACCCTCCTGCGCCACGGCGCCGACCCCAACCTGCGCGACCGCCAGGGCCGCACTCCCCTGATGTCCCTGCTGCTGCAGCTGGCGCGGTACCGCCCGGCTTTTCCTTTCGACAGCAAGTTCGCCACGCGCGAGGAAATGGACGAGCAGCGCCACATCGTCTGCCAGAATGTGCTGCCCTACATCGACATGCTGGTCTCGGCAGGCGCCGACCTATCCGCGCAGGCCGCCTACGATTCCGCCCAAAACGACGACGGCGCCGAACGCAAGACGGCGCTGCACCTGGCCTGCGGCCTCGACGAGCGGTACGGCGCCGCCGTCGTGCGGCTGCTGGACCACGGCAGCGACGCCAACGCGACGAGCGTGCCGTACGGCCGCACGCCGCTGTACGAGTACTGCGAGCAGCCGCCGCGGGACCCGCAGACGGCGGCGGGGTTGGGGGCCCTCATCGCGCGAGGGGCGCGCTTGGACCAGCGCGACGACGCGGGCTGCACGCCGCTGCACGCGCTGTGCCTCGCGCGGGCCGCCGTCTGCGACCGCGCGAAGCTGGCCCGGATGCTCGTGCTGCGGTGGGGCGCCGACCCGCTTGCCAGGGACCGCGCGGGCCGCACGGCCGAGGGCTACGCGCGCGAGAACGGCGACACGGAGACGGCGGGCTTCCTGGCCAAGATGAAGTGGCGCCAGAACGCGAAGAAGAATCAGAAGGCGGAAGAAGAAGTAGCCCGGAGGTTGTCAGGCATCGGGCAGGCAGGATAGTAGAGGCTGATACGGAAATACTCTGCAAGGAGACTTACATACGAGCTTCCCTGGCTAGGGGCCAAACTATGGCAAAGGAAAGAGGGCCAGGATTGTGAGCCACTGGTTGGTCAGATAGGAGACCACGGCGAGTCTGCGGGCTTTCCCCGGCCAAGACCAAACAGCGTTGGAAAACTAGAGCCGGGGTTGTCAGGCATTGGTCGGTTGCTCGGGATACAGGCTGATGATGCTTTACGAAAAGGAAACTTGATACCCAGGGAAGAAGTGTAGTGTTAATTGAGATACCCCCCTCATACCCCGTGCTTGGGGAAGCCTGGAAGTCGATCATAAAATTCAGCGAACAACGATACTTGCTTTTTTTTTACCATACGGAGAAGATAAATCACATAGCTATTACTGTCTGATGTCTTCGCTGGGTGAAAGACCCATCAATTCTCCAGTCTCCTTTACAAGTTAGTAGTTAAGCGTGAACAAGGGGCAGGAGACGTTGGGGAAGTAAGAGTACGGGAGGTTGAGGAGCCATTGAGAGGCCGGTTCCCTGGAGGTCATGCCAAGAAAATGAGCTATTCATCAAGGACTAGGACGAGGCCGGAACGTGAACCACGCCGTGGACACCCCCATGCAGACGAACATCATAAGAAGGATCAAATGGAAGCGAACAATTCTTGTTACTTTTGCGGCCGGCCTCGATCCATTCGTTTTTCTTCTACGTAACAACTTGGTGATCATCAGGAACCGTTACTACGCCAGCCTACTCGCAAGGAACGTGCCTCTCTCGTCCAAATTACCCCTTCCTATCCAGTCATTATTAGACGCAGCGAGACTCCCCTCAGGCGGTGACAATGCGGATTGTGTTGGTGTGGCCCTGACCGCCCTTCCATCCCTGGACGACCACCACAGTATCACCCTTGCCCAGCACGTTGAGGGCCAGCGCGTGGTCGATGCCCCACCTGATTCTGCGGTCGACGTCCTCCTGCCAGTTGACCTTCTCGAAGTCGGGCTTCGCCTCCGGGAATAGGAACGGGTAAACGCCGCGGTACAGGTGACCATACCGGCTCGTGGACGCGCTCCGAGTCACCATGAAGATAGGGCAAACCGGGCGGTACTTGCTCAGCAGGCGAGCAGAGTCGCCCGAGGTGGACAGCACGATGATACCACCGGCGTTGAGGTCGAGAGAGCTGCGGACGGCGGCCATGGCGACCGACTCGACGACGGAGACGGGCCTCTTGGCCAACGAGCACAGCTCTTCGAAGTGGCTGATGTAGGAGATGGAGTTCTCGGCCTTCAGGCAGGCCTCGTGCATCTCGCGAACGGCTTCGGCCGGGTACGCGCCCTTGGCCGTCTCTCCCGACAGCATGACACAGTCGGCACCGTCAGTGATGGCGTTACCGACGTCGGAGATCTCAGCTCGGGTCGGTCGGGGGTTCTTGATCATGGACTCGAGCATCTGGGTGGCGCAGATGACGGGCTTGCCGGCGATGTTGCACATCGCAATCATCTTCTTCTGGGCGGCGAAGACCTCGGCAGCCGGGATTTCGATACCCAGGTCACCACGGGCAACCATGACGCCGTCCGTCTCCTCGAGAATCTCCCTGAAGTTGTTCAGGCCCTGTCGGTTCTCGATCTTGGCGATGATCTGGATGTGCTTGCCATCCTCGCCGAGGACTTCACGAATATCCCTGATGTCCTGGGCACGTCGGATAAACGACGCGAAGACCATGTCCACGTTGTTCTTGACACCAAACCGGAGGTCGCTCTTGTCCTTCTCGGACAGGGCGGGCAGATCGACATCGGTGTTGGGCAGGTTGACGCCCTTCTTGGAGCTGATGTAGCCGTTGTTCAAGGCCTCAACCTTCAACGTCTTGTCGTCGACGATCTCGAGGACCTTAAAGGCCTGAATACCGTCGTCGACGTAGATTATCCTTCCCGGTTCGATGACCTTCGTGATGTTCTTGTAGTCGATATACCTGAGAAGGAGTCGGTTAGTACGAGTTGAGCTCCCGACCGTCATGTCGGGGCCCACCCAGGGGGCGTCTGGTCTTACAAGTTCTCAGTATCGCAGCTAGTAGCATATTTCTCATCCGTCGTAAAGTTCATGATGGTACCGGCCTTCAGCTCAAGGTCCGCGTCACCCTTGGTGTTGCCGGTTCTGATTTCAGGGCCTGTCATGCTCTTGGTCAGCGGCGGCGCGATAGGAATCAGAAAAGAGGCTATGTACCCTTGGTGTCGAGAGCGATCGCGACCTGTCTTCCCTTCTGGACCTTCTCTGCAGCTCTGGCATTGTCGATGACAGATTGGTGGTACTCGTACGAGCCATGGGAGAAGTTCATGCGGACGACATTCAGGCCGGCGGCTCGCAGCTTGTTGATGGCCTCTACCGAGTTTGTCTTGGGACCAATGGTGCAGATGATGGAGGATCGGCGGTAGTTCTTCTCAGGCGAGTATGCCGTGTCGAGGGAAGCCAGCCACTCGATCTTTCCACTGGTAGAGATGTGGTCGAGGGCATTCGCCGCCGACGAGTAGGATCGCTGGTGTCTTGCCATGGTGAAGCCGGAGATCTGTTCTATATATATCTCTGTCTGCCCTTTGTATCTTAGCCGTCTGGGGATCTTCTGAGGTAGGACGAGCGAACTACAAGGTCTTTAACGATAATGCGAGGGGTGAGCAGGTATTGTATACAAGATGAGGAATATGAGGGAATGGATGGTACCAGCTCTGCCTCGTAAGGGGTTGATATTCTATGCTGGGGGCGTGGGGCGTTTCACCATCTTGATTGGGGGGATTAGGGGTTTCGATTTGCCTTGTACGAAGCGCTTGTACTCCGCCGTCATCGAGCGACATCAAGCGGCGACACGGACAATAACGCTTATGATCCCCAATCGGAAGTCACAGCTGGTGACCTCGAGGTAAATATACATGGCTGAGTAACTGCCCCGTATAACGTGGCAGAACCGCCGAGTTTGTAGGATTCGAGGGTTTATAAAATCCGAAACATCACCGAGATATCTTGCAGGAAATGCATTACTCACCTTTTTTTAGTCGGGGAAGTTGGGACTAGACCGTTGATGTTCGGTCCTAGCCAGCAGACGATAGGTATCTCCCGAGTTGAAGTTTCGGAGGAGACGAGGGAACTCGTCAAGGTCATATAATGGTTGTCCGTCTGGGTCAGGTGCTGATCGGTTGTTGCTGCTGTTGTTGCCTTTTCTACCGCCTTTGGCTGAGATCAACTGGATGTAGGAAGGTGATAAAGAAAAGTGCCTCAGCAAAATCCGGAAGTCGCAGCCGTATCGGCCAACAATAATCAGCCTCAAAAAAATCCCCGCCGAGCAAAAGGAAAATGCGGGATGGTTTGCCAGAGACCTGCCGGCCTGCGTGGCTTTTGCTGCCCCTCATCATCATGGACCCCTCAGCAGCACCCCCTTCTAGCCCTGCCTCTTTTCCTCAACGTTTTGATCCCATTGGGCGGATCCACTGAGCTCTGGTTGACCCCACCATGTCCACATGCATTGCATGTTGGACCTTTCTCTTTCGGACTGGCCTGCCCAGATTTCCCCCCACCATGGAGATGGTGGGTGAGCGGTGATCCGTAAAGGGAAAGGGCCCCCAATTACGGCTCGGACGCTTGGCGATATCGGATAAGGGATTAGATAAGAGATAAGATCCGTCCGAACTCCACTCCACTCCACTCTCGGGCAGGGTCTCGAGGGCCAATTAAGCCGGTGATGGGTGTCAGCTGGTGGAAGCCCGCACGAGCTGGCAGTGGTTGGCGAATTGTGGATACCCAGAAAGGGCCAGGTAGCCAGGACCATCATCCCCTGAGCCCTGACCGCCCGACTGCCCGACCTGACAATTCCCCACCCAGGGTCCATGTGTCTGTCACTGGGCGACCAGCCATCCCGCCGCACCTTGCGCAACCTAACCTGTGCCTTGTGATCCCCTCTCATCTCGGCCACATGAACGGAACATCGACAAGATAGTGCGCAACTCGGGATTCTTGTCTCTTCTTTGCACACAAACTTGCTGTTCAGCACATCGTACAGACGTTCCTAGAACACCTCGGAAATTAGCAGACGCCTGCTCACTCGTCAGCCAAAATGGTTTGTGCCCTTCATCCCGCTCCGTTCCCTTCGAGCATCCTTCCAAAATCATTCCGCGTAGCAGTAGCTTTTCACTCACCGTCTTTTTGATGCCATCCGGAAGCTGAATTCTGAAATTTGTGTTCTCAGTTCTTCCTCAACTTGCTGACATTTGGCCTCTGGGGAAAGATTGGTAGATTAACCCACTACGCTTTCGATGCTGTCCTCAGTATGTTTCCCGATTCTCCGATCCGCCCCCTTCTCCGGAGAAGCATAACAGCGACTGACTTAGTGCGCCTTTAGTCTCAACCGTCCTTGCCGGAATGAGACGGTCGACCGGTCTCTGGTAAGTAGTACACCCATCCAGACAGGGAGATCTCGTCCGGCGAGACATATATGAGAGGAGACGACTGTCGCGAAGTGGAGCATGAAAAGTTAGGACAACAAGAGCTGACACGCGGCACCCTCTGAAGCCTCGACACCGAGCGGATATCCCCCGATAAGGCCAGCGAGGTCTCCAAGTGGGTTGACCGGTATCTGGGCGTGGGGGAGTGGGTGATGGACCAGTCGACGGCCGTTGCGGGAGCGAGTGGTTGGTTCCGTCGTACTCGCTGATCGCCATCGCCCCTCGACCCCCGAACCCTCTATAACCCCTCATCATCGTCATGAGTTGGTTGGGTCGAAGCATGGCCTCTGGTACCGGATACCTATCTGAAAGGTGTGACACATTGGCAGCCATGCCGTGTCGCATCTGGAAATGTCGGAGGAATGAGTTCGCATTCCGTCGATGTACGCGATCATGAAATGGCGTTCATATCTTTTGCAGGGCAGGCTGGGCTTTTTTTTGGGATATATCAATCACCGTCATATCTGCGACATGAAACCCCCCCTTAGTTTTAGACACGAGAAGACAAGCCCTCACCTCGGCTGCTCGCCATAGTGAGTTAGGTATATGGGGAATGAGAAGAGTATAGAAAAACAGTACCCAAAAGAACTAAAAACTCCGATTTCAATGCTGCGTGGAAGCGTCATGGATGCCGCCCGCTGGTGTTGTCTTGTGGGTCCCGTAATTGTAGGTAGCCGAGTATTGCCGATCCTCCCGAACGATTGCCCCGGTCCGCCGGTGAGGAGAGAAATGCTACGTAAAATCCCAAATACATTCGTACAGTTCTCGTCCATTGGCCAGTAAGGCGAGGCAAAACCACCTGCTGCGCGTACGTAGGCATATTAGTAACAATCACGCACGCTCTGTGGAGAGTCAAGTGTTTATATATTCCGAACATGGGCGTTCCTAGGGGAGAGGCGTAGGCCCGGATGATCCGGGTCGTCCCTTCATATGCGGCAGTTAAGCTACATGAAGGACTCCGCATGCCGCCCACCGTCCATGCAGCAGATCCTCCGTGTATGCACGCATATATGCAGGTCATCTATCTCCATAAACCTGACGCACCTCGACGATCAAGCCTTGCATCCGCGAAGCCCCCCAATGGGTCATCGTATGCAGGCAGTGCGTGCATTTCTCATTGGACCTCTGCGGGCTCGCGGTGTACGGCGGCTCGGTGAGTGCATACATACGCACATGCACATAAGATCCGACCAGACGCCGGGCATCTCCCCCGAACTTTTCGATATAACTACCGCAGCGGCCGCGACCGCAAACCGGTACAAACTGCTAGCTAGGAAACTCATCGGCTCTACTGGTGAAGTACTGTCAGTATAAGGAACACGGAATGGACAAGTCGAGGAACGGCATGCGAGGTGACTTCGCGGGAGATGACTTGGAAAGTCAGAGAGCAGAGGTTCGAACACTAATAGCCATATCGGCGGACAGACATAGACCGGGTAAAGCAGAGATTTTAGAGAACGGTAAAGTGTTTCTGTCCAATGACGGCCAGAGGAAAACTAAACAGAGCAGAGTCGGAACTCACGCGGGACTGCCTATACGTATATATATATATATATACATCATACTTGCGTGACTCCCTATGACGCATCGATACGCGCCATCCACGATATATGGTATGTAGGTAGCTGGGAATCAGGGACGTGCAATATACAGCATATCGGACAGTAGTATTAACTCGTAATGCTAAACCTGGGCCTACGAATAGCCAAGAAAGGCGAGTGGTATCCATGTATCACACACCACCCTGAGAACTCCCGAGACCTTGACCAACCTGTGACGCACTCATGAGCGACAGCCCGAAGAAAGACATGCAGACGCCCACCTAGTCATATTAACCAGGGCACTAAGCAACTAAACCAAGACTCCGCAGTGTATCCCACCTCACGTATGCCATTAAACACATAATCGTCGTAACACGTACATCGTAATCATCCAAAAAGGGGTCTCTTTGCTAATGATGTAAAACCACTTCAACGTGCCGCAGCAACTCCGGCCGCACCTCCAGCGTGCAGGGAAAGGAACTCGGGCGGTACGTCGTTCTCGTCGCGGTGGCGCTCGTCCTCGCTCTCTTCGCGCTGCGTCTCGTTAAGCAGGCCCGCAGGGACTTCATTGTCGGTGTCGTCGTGCCCGTTGTCCTCCGGCCCCTCGGTTCGTTCGCCGGAGATCAGATCCGAGGGCACGGCCGATGGATGGTCGCTGTCGTCAGGGTCTGGGGACTGCCGGTTCCCGCCTTCCGGGCTCGGCCGCCGGATGACCTGGTCTGGGTCCTCCCACCGGCGGATGACGCTGCCGCCGAGTTCTTCGTGTACCTGATCCCGCTCCACGTTCGAGCTCAACTTCGGGCTACGGGCCTGTCCCACATCGTGCTCGTCCATACCGACTAGATTGCCGTTGCCGCCACTAGAAGTCGACGCGCGTGCCTTCTCAGGGGATGTTCCGCGCGGCGATAGGCCCATGCTGCCCAGGATCGACCGTAGCATCTTCCGCGCATCGTAGTAGACGCTGAGCTCGGCACCGACGGCGGCGACGAGCAGTGTCCAGCCGCGCTCTTCGACATGCGCGAGCGTGCGCTCGAGCTTGGCGATGACGTCCAGCAGCAGGTCCCATTGCCCGCGCAACACGTCCGCCGGGCTGCTGCTGCCGCCACTGCTGCTCAGCGCACCTGTGAGTTGCTCCTCGTGCCGCTCGATGGTGTCGATGACGTCGGCCCAGACGCGTTCGCCCTCCTCGAGCGCGGCGCGCTCGCGCTCGACGGCGGCCCGGCGCCGCTCGAGCACCGCCACCTCGCCCTCCCACCAGTCGCGCGCCATTGGTAGCGTGCGCCTCTCGGGCCGCAGCCGGAAAAACTCGGTCCCCGTAATGTGCCCGTCGGCCGCCGCCGCCGCCGCCGCCTCCCCGTCCTCGCCCTGGTCCCGGAACTGCGCCGGCTCGAGGACCCGGATGCCGGGGCGCCGCACGAGGTCCCGCATGCCCGCCTCACATTCTCTGAGCGCTCCTTTGTAGCCGCTGAGCCGGGACTCGGCCTCGCTCTTGGCTTCTTCTAGTCTCCGCTCAAGCGCAGCTTTGGTCTGTTCCGCGCCCCTCAGCAGACGCTTGTACTCTTCGATTTGGCTGGACACTGTCTGTAGCTCGCCTTCAATCGTCCTAATTTCATTCGTAAGGGGATCGGCGGGGTCCTTCTCTATCTCGTGGATGTCCTTTTTAATTTGCTGATGTTGAGTCTTGAGCATGGCCAGTTTCGAGAGCCCGGTTTTACGCTCCGCAAGTGCCGACGCGATGTATGCGTCCTCCTCGGCCTTTAAGCTAGCCAGCATCTGCATGACACCGATGATGCGGGATCTCGCCTGTCCTAAGGACAAGATCTTCTCCGGAGGTTGGCGCACGGGTATAACGGGTTGGCGGGACGACTGCCCTGTCTTCTTATTCTTTGGGGTCACGTTCCCAGAGTCTCGCGTCTTCCCTTCCCGGCTAAACGGTGAGTCATCCAGCTTCTGCTCGATAGCTGCGGCTTGGGCGTCGAGAAGCTTCTGGAGCTCCTTTTGCATTTGTCGCTCCCTCCGCGCAATCTCCCTGAACGTGTCATCGACTTGAAATCGTGAGTTGCTAGCCGTCTCGACTGGGCGCGGTCGGCGCGCGAAGATGGTCTCGATAAATGACTCGGACGCGGGTTCTCGGACTGGCTCCGAGAAAGATTCTTCGGCAACATCGTAAGGAGTCGGCGGTACGAAAGACGGCTTCTTCAGCTGCTGGTACCAGCTCCGTGGTTGGCCTTGATAAGCAATGGCCACAGCTTTACCTTTGCCCTTGCTATTGGCCTTCGCCGAGAAGCGAGGGGAACTGTCAGGCATCTCATGGTCGGCCATGTGGCTTCTTGAGGGCGTGTTCGGGCTATCTGCGTCAGCATAGAGAAGCGCGTCGTCAGGTCGTGGTGAAAGCTCCCCCAGGCTGTGGTCGCTCGAGCTCCGGCGTGGTGGAGAGCTGTACTGGGGGAGTAATGATGACATGGTATCGCCGGCAAGTCCCAGCTTTTCTAGAAGCGTAGCCTTTTTACTCATGCTCTTTTCATTCAGAAGCGAGGTCCTTTAAGTGTGTGTGCGTGTCTTCCTCTATCCTGAAGTAACTTGCATTCTCGACTAGCTAGAAAGGACAAGGAAAGGGGCTCTAAGTTAATCCAAATGTGTTGCAGCACAAAGCAAAGGTATGTGATTCAAAAGCTCTCTCCATAGAGTCAGGATGAATATCTCAGGCGGGTGTCTGTGATACTGGGTGCTGCTTGGTACATGCTGTTCTCCCTCGGGGGAGGAGGAGAAAGAGCACTGGGCGTTGAGCTGCTGACCACGAGGAAGTGCCAGCCCTGATATCAGCTTGGGGGGAGGTGAGCTCCATTATCGATAAGAAGATGGATGCAGTACTTACTTCAGATGAAAGCTCACGCGCAACAAGCACCTGCTACATGGCCAAGACACACAGCTAAGAAAAGTTGTCACGATTGGTCAAAGACTCAGAGTCCATTATATTAATTTTATCCGTTATGGACCCGACAACCACTAGTGTCACAACTCTTTCTCTCAATGACTCCCCCATAAGTTTGGGTGCCGGTGACAAACTATCGGTTCCTGGTTATCTCATTACAAGCTTGGTTAAACCATAATTTACAGACGAAGGACTAAGGTCTTTCCATTCATTTAAGAGCCATAGATAATAGGGGACAGCTTCGGAAAGATGTCAAAAGGTAAATATATAACTGTCAAGACCCGTCTCTAATGAAGATGAACAGAGCGGCTACCAACCGGCATCTTACATCCCCCACCTTCCTCATACTGTACTCGTAGCACTCTCAGGTAGAACTTGAACCGTCTGAAACGACGGGGTCCAGGGAACGGCCCGTCTCCAATCTCACATAGATGGGATCGGCGTCCTACGAGCTTCGTTTGAATAGGCTTTTCCCCGGAGATGCCGCATTACAGGCGCAAGCGAACAGCCGTTTCCGGCCAGCCGGGTACATCTTATGCCTGATATCAATTCGGTGATGTGTTGAAAGGGGACCTGAGGAGCCAGAGGTACATGGGCAGGCGCAACGCGATGACCGTCAACCCCCGCCTCGGTCAACCTATATTTGGGTGTATATAATATATTATCTACGCCGCAGACAGTGCAATGAAACTATATTCTCTGGCATTTCCCCCGCCAGCTTGAATCGGACGACGTAGTCCTTGCCTCGAGCGGCGGTTTGCGCCATTCCGTCACCCCACTTATTGTTTGCAAACCGTCAAAACGAAACATGAATCCAGTCTCTTGAAATGTATCCAATTATCGCATTCCGAAAGTTTTGCGTTGTGAAGGGGGCCCGGTGGACTCTGGTTCTGTCTGTCCGTCTCTTCGTATTTGCCTGGGAGGTCTCGTGTAGGACCCGGCATGGACGATGCTTTTATCAATGACTTCGAGCTCGATGCCCGTCTATCTTGTTTTCGCTTTCTGTAGCGCATGCTTCTCCTCGGCTGGCCCACTAAAAGCAAGACAAGTAGAGGTGAGCACTCGGACATTTCCCGACTCGAGACACGTATACTCGATACGGCTACAGACATCGTCGGGGAGCGGTGCAGTGGCCACGGTCACCGACTACGCCCACCCTTTAAAGTTGGTCAGCCTGGAGACTCTTGCGCCAACACAGACGCCACTGTCTTACGCATCTCCACCAACCGCCATACCAGTGCCAGAGCGACCGCTCAGACTCCTCGCCGGACAGGAGGTTACATCCTCACCCTCATCAGCAGTCCCAGCAGCACCAGAAGTGCAAGCTACGTCGACATGCACGGCCGTCGTGGGCTCCTCACCTACGGCGACGATCCCCACCTTCTGCAACCCCTCGCTGCACGTTAACGCGCCGAGCCTGCTGCCCCGGAACTTGCCGGTGGCCAACGTCAGCATCGCAATGACACCGGACAAGATCGGGTGTTGCGTCGAGTGCGCGGGCATCTTTAACTGCGTCGCCTGGCGGTTCGTACCCGTCTTCAGCTTCCCGCCCACCGACGCCCTGCCCGGCGGCTTCGAGCCATGGGGCCGCGGCAGTTGCGAGCTCGTCTACCACACCGGCGGGCCGGATCCCGAGGCTGGGGTGAGCGCGGACGGCGCGGCCGCCGTGTGCCCGAACGGCAAGGTCGGCGAGGTGCTGGGGGGGAGCGAGAACGTGCCCGGTCCTGACGGCGAGACGCGGCGCTGGTCGAACGTGTTCTATAACGGCTGGAACCAGGGCAGTTGCGGCGCGCCTCTGGACTTGTTCGAGAGTAGGATTGATTCCGGTCGGGGTGACCTTGACACCCTGTGTTCGACTTAAACCGCTGGGGAAGTTGAGACAACAAGAAAGTATACTTCTTACCTTAAGGTATTCTCGAGAAAAGGGATTTTCATGACTTGTTCTGAGAAAAGGGTCCAAATTCTTGTTGCATGCATGCTAAGATTGTCTATTATGTCTAGTTAACTCCAGCGCACCCGGCCCAAGCTACTAAGGCGCTGGTTTCTCGTACTATTAGGTGTTCTGCTCCATGCCAATACCCCTTTTAGAATTCGTCACACACGTAACCCCTCCATTAATGCATAAGGAGGTATCACGAACAAGTTCATCATTTAGCGGAGTCAACTGCGGACGTCGCTTATGGAACGGCGGTTTGATCAGACGAAAGATGATCTCGTAATCCAGATAATGTGCTTACTTGGCAACCGGAAAACATATCCATAATGGAACGTCTTAACGTAGTGCTTTGTAGCTGTTATCCGCAGAGATTCTATAGCGAGTTATGAGCTCACGTGCCTGCCATTTGCACCCGGAATTGCCGGCCAGCTTCGGCCGCTAATTAGGAAGGCGCGCCCTCCGGTTGGTACCGAAGACGGAAAGCTAGGCAGGTTAGTCTCGGTACAGCGCACCTGCAGTATCAAAATCCGCGGTTACCTTGAGAAGTCTCAACAGACTACAGTAGCCATCCATCTTTTCTTTCATTTTTATTTTACCTACCTAGCTAGCCCCTACAACGCCAGCTCAAAGCACATCTCTGTCCTCGCTCCAACTTCTTAAGACTTACATCTATCTGCCAGTCAACATTCAAAATGGCGAAGATACCGCCGTTCGAGGTCGAACAATGGATGGGCAAGTACGAGACCACGCCGGGCGTTCTCAACGTCGCCGAGACCTGCGCGGCCTCGATATCCATCGACAGGTTGGTGGTGATGAACAGGCTCAAGACTCTGGCTCCTCCGCCCGTGGACTTCTCCAAGCCGATGACTTACGGGGCCATCCTCGGGTCGGATGAGCTGCGCCGAAACATCACGAAGACCTATGAGCAGCCTGGAGCACCGAGCCCGATAACGCCTGAGGATATCATCATCACGCAGGGCGCCATCGCGGCGAACTTTCTGCTGTTCTACACCTTCGTCGGCTCCGGGGATCACGTCATCTGCGTCTATCCGACGTATCAGCAGCTCTACTCCGTTCCCGAGACCCTGGGCGCCGAGGTCTCGCTGTGGAAGCTGAAGGCAGAAAACGGCTTCGTTCCCGACGTTACGGAGCTAGAAGGCTTGCTCAAGACCAATACCAAGGTATGCACCCACGCCAAGAGCACGTGTATAGCAGGAACTACTAGACTCACGACGGAGCAGATGATTGTAATCAACAATCCCAATAATCCCACAGGAGCAGTCATACCCAAGGACGTGTTAGTGAATATCGTAGAGCTGGCGCGGAAGCGCGACATCATCGTCCTCTCCGACGAAGTCTACAGGCCGCTCTTCCACAGCGTCGTCGACGACGAGAAACCGCCATCGGCGCTCTCCTTGGGCTACGATAAGGTCATTGTCACGAGCTCCATGTCCAAGGCGTGGGCGCTCGCCGGCATTCGGGTCGGCTGGATCGCCTGCTGCGACGCCTCCATCCTTAGGCAGGTCGCCGCCGCCCGCGACTACACCGCCATCAGCGTATCGCAGATCGACGACCAGATCGCCGCGTACGCGCTCAGTGACCACGTACGCCCGCAGCTGCTGAGCCGGAATATAGCGCTCGCGCAAACCAACCTGGCCCTGCTCGCCTGCTTCGTCGAAGCCCACGCAGACGTCTGCGACTGGGTGCGGCCGCGCGCGGGCACCACGGCCTTCCTGCGGTTCAAGCGGAAGAATGGCGGCGAGCCCGTCGACGACGTTGCGTTCTGCAGGGGTCTCCTCGAGAGGACGAAGGTCATGTTCGTCCCCGGTTCGCTATGCTTCGGGGGCGGTGCGGATTTCAGGGGTTACGTGCGCATAGGGTTCGTTTGCGAGACCGTGGTGCTCGAGGAGGCGCTGTCCAAGGTGAGCGCTTATGCTAAGGAGCATCTCGCGTCATAGCACGTGGGAGAACCAAATCGACGGCTTATGGTGCTTCAAGGTGACCCTTAGGCTATTTCCCTGAGGTCTATCCGAGATTGTGTTCGCTTACCCTTGTTCCCTTATGACTCCTACCATGGACAATCCGGGTCCGGAATCGCACTCTAGAAGTGCTGGGACGAATGATGACTACGCATGCAAATTATATTTACTTAATGTCGTATTTTAGGACGGATGGCTACCAGTGTAATACGTGGCTTCGTCTTTACGCTACAGCAGAGCAAGTGCCAGTACTTGGTGTTTCATTTTGGAATCAAGCGAGCTGACCACGGAGATACGGGAAACTGATTACGTGCATTCATGCTGTCTCTAGAGCTACGCCGTATCGAACAGGCCCCTGGACGCATGCCAGCTTCTCATGTTTCTCTTACAACACCCCCCCAAAAATACCTTCCAGCGCCAATTCCCATTTCCTCAACTCTGATGAACGCACTCCACCGAGTGGAAGCCGCAATGTATCCACCGCTGGAGAGTAGATCGTCACGTGCGTGACTCGTAGTCGACCGAGTCCCGTGGCGGGCGGTCAAGTGTATCAAGCGAGGTGCTATCGGCCTCGTTGTTCTGACGGCCGCCGGCGTTGCTTGCCTGGCCCTGGCCCTGGCTCTGGCTCTGGCCCCGGCCACTGCCGCTCTGGCCTCCGGCGGCGTTGCTACCCTGGCCTTGGCCTTGACCACCGCCCCTCTGGCTTCCGCCACTTGACTATGGGATATGGGACGTCAGCGATTGCTATTTTTCCCTGGGGACGGACTATTCAAGTAAGGGAAAGTTGGAGGTCCTAGCCACGGGGCCGGGGTTCTCTCTGTGGTTTGGGTTTGCTTACGGCCTTGCTGTTGCAGCATCCCCCGAGACACCTTGAAAGCATTGCGGACTACGCAGTTGATGTTTTTTGCGTCTGTCTGGTAAATTGCGTAGCGAGCGAGTAGATTGGCGATGGTCTCGGTTGTTTTCCTCGATGGAACAGTTGATGGATGGGATTCGGTGGCGAGAGAGAGGAAAGCATAAACGCAGGGGGTTCTGGGTGCCTTATATACTTGCCAGGACGGTAGGGCTGTGTTACCCGTTGCGCAGACTATTACATGACAGAATGATGGTGATTCAACCGTGGATTCCAGACGACCCAGTGTCCTGTTATACTCCGCGTCTGCGCTGGATCAGCCGGTCTACTACTGCGCGAAAAGCCTATTGCGTGTTTGCCGGAGTATAGAGTATGGGTTTGTTGCGGTCATAGAGCACGTCGGGAATCACGGCCTCTAGATATTTCGACAGGAGACTGCGAAGCTGATTACCATGCGCAGATGCCCAGAGCTCCAACGGATTGCGGTTTACGTTGAAACAAGCATCGCAGGGCACGGTGAATGAGTGGATGATTCATAGTTCATTTTCCATAGGCAAGTGCATAGGGTCACAACCTTTTCAGAGCGCTTGCCCATACTTTCGCCCCCCCGGCCTTGGCAGCTCGCAAGGCTGCCTAAGAATACAACACGAGTAAGACCTGCCTCCGTGGTCCAGTGGATCACGGCGGGACCTAAATACTGCGGATGAGAGTGCATATCTAACAGGTCGGTTTCCGAGCTAACTCCGGGAAACTAGGTCTATTTCAGGCATGAAAGTGCCTTGCAGCTCGTCTGCATTGATACCAAAGTTTTAAACATCTGGAGCTCGCCGTGGGCTGCGAGATGATTGGGGGAGTCGACGGCGCCGGTCATATAGCGTTCCAACCTCCGGGTTCTGGAAAGAGGACATTCGCTATCGCGTAAACAATATGAAGCCGGGGATGGTGTCTCTGATATATCGAATGCACCGCGTCACAATTCCAGTACAGAGGCGCAGAACGGGAGAGCGTAGTGAGCGGAGATACCCGTCGGAAAATCGTCCGTCTGTCGTTCTGACACGCGGGCGACGATGAGAGTGAGAATCTCAATGGGTGGTATAGGAAGGGAGGTGCCATGGTCGAGAGATATGATCGGACAAGAACCTAGCAACAGAAGACCGAAGGGAAAAGAACATAACGTGAGTATCCGAGAGGAAAATAAGATTGGAGAGTTTATACGTACCCATGTAATTAGACTTCGTGCATTAAGTATAGAACGTGAGATGGGTCATTAAAGGGGTTAATACGAAAAGGGGAAAACAGAAGTCTATCTCACATGACGAATATACAACTTCGACGCCTACGAATGAACTGAGCCTTTACACCTGCTAGGATTTGGTAGAACGCCTGCCTTAATTCTACAAATAGTTAGACCAAGCCATACCAGACCTTGTCTTTGACGAAGAAAGGCTGATCGTTATGTGGTTTAGAGCGCACATAGAGACTGATCTATCGGATATATGTACATAGTTGGCCGTGGCCGGCGTTAAGCCGTGTGGTCTATTTGACCCTCCCTGCCTTTAGGGTTCAGGATATCAGAGTAGACCGTGGCCTTCTTGCCTTTGCTCGACTGGATGCATCGCAAAAGCTCACGAAAATAATTCGTCTACCTTAGGAATTTACCCAACTTCGAGTCTTCGATGTGACTGAGATGTTGTGCCTCTGCCGCCGCCATAGTCCCTATTCGCATTAATATGGGATCCGGGGTGCGGACATATATTCCATCTGCTTCTCGCCCTATCGAGACTATTTGTATTGGAACATTGATAAACTGCGGACAGGCGGTTACGTCTATCCTGAACGGGGGGACATATCCGCTAGTCAGTGATACGGTAGGTGGCATAGATCAACGTGTGGAGTAATGGGGCGGCTCGTTAGGAATGGGGGTGCCAAAATAGATGCTGTTACGCCCTTGGGCATTGCCACATATTTGAAGTCGTCACAACGTTAATAATTTCAATTTTCACCCTCTATAACATGGATCTCATACATAGACAAATTTTTGTGCACACCCCTTTTTTGATGCTTCCACAGACAGCAGCTTCTCTGCTGCTATAATGCAAAGATGCCTTCATACCGTGCATGCATAAACCGAAACGTTCCGCATACCAGCAGTAATACCCAGTGGAAGGATCTAGGGGCACCTCGGCCAATATGTGACTCAAGCCACGGATAGAATGCCGGCAAAGATCCAAGGTAATGCGTGTATCACGTATAGCCTACAGCCTCTTGAGGATATCGTCGACGACCTCCTCGGTCTTCGCCTTCCCGCCCAGGTCGGGGCTGAGCAGCTTGCCCTCCTCGAGATTAGCATCGACGGCGGCGTAGATCTTGGCGGCGGCCTCCTCCTCGTTCAGGAACTCGAGCATCAGTGCCGTGCTGCGCAGGGTAGCGATGGGGTTCGCGATGCCCTGGCCCATGATGTCGGGGGCGCTGCCGTGGCAGGGCTCGCCGATGGCGAAGCCCTCGCCGACGTTGGCCGAGGGCACGAGGCCGAGGCTGCCGACGAGCGCGGCGGCGCCGTCCGACAGGATGTCGCCGTAGAGATTGGGCGCCACGATGACGTCGTACGCCTCAGGCTGCCGGAACAGCTTGTACACCATGCTGTCGACGATCTGCTCCTCGACGGCCACGCCACCCTTGCCGTCGCCCGAAAACCGGGGGTCGGCGAGTGCGGCGCGCGCCGTGGACCGGAACAGTCCGTCCGTCTGCGACAGCACGTTGGACTTGTGGGTGATAGTGACGAGGGGCGACTTGTGGATGCTCCGGGCGGCCCCGGAGTCGCGGATCTTCTGGCGCCGCAGCGCGATCTCGCCGGCCATCGAGGCGATGCGGAAGGACGCGCGCTCGCTGATGCGCTTGACGGCCTCGGCGACCTTGCCGCTGCCGTCGGGCGCGTCGAACGTCCTCTCCTCCTTGACGTACAGGTCCTCGGTGTTCTCGCGCACGATGACCATGTCGATCGGGTTCGCCGCCGTCATGACGGACTTGACAGGCCGCACGTTGGCGTAGAGGTCCAGCTTCTTGCGGAGGGCTACCTAATAAGGGACGACAAGCGGCAGTGTGTCAGTAAGACGACAGAAGAGGTGTTCGGGTTACCACATTGCACGCGGGGGAGAGCGAAAGATGGCGCCGGACTCGGATTCGACGTACAATGGGGGAGGAGTAGCCCTTGACGGCCTTGGACGGCGAGGACACAGCGCCGAACAGGGCGCCGTCGCACTCGTTCTTGAGCACGTCGACGGTCTTGTCGGGCAGGGCGGCGCCGGTCTTCTCGAAGGTCTCGAAGCCGGCGTGCAAGTCGGTGAACTCGAACTTCAGGCCCAGCGACGAGGGAAGGGCCTCGAGGATCCGGCGGCCGGCGGGGATGACCTCCTTGCCGATACCGTCACCGGGGATGAGGCCTGCATTTCCGCCGGGACGGGGCTGGTGTTAGCTACATAGCCCCATTGCTGACGGCAATTGGGGAGCGGCATAGGTCACTTGCCTATCCTGAGCACCCGAGAAGCCATTGTCGCGGTTCAATTGGTGGACGAGGTGGGCTGGTGTAGGTATTGTGTCTGAAGCTATCACGAGTAAAATTTGTTGGAGTAGAGACGCATCCGACTCTTTGGTGAGCTGGAGCTTGGCGGGGCCGTCGCTGGCCTGACTGGTTCCAGCTACGCAGATGGCGGGGCCAGCCGCAGCTCTGGCCCAACTGGGGTTCCGCCATCGGCCGAGTAGTAGACTAGTCCTGGCTCCTGTCTCTCTGCAGACTCCAGAGTCCCTATTTTACACACGTATTTACTGTTATACGGTGTGCTAGACTCTGTAGTTGGGGTCATCTGGTCATGTAAGTAACCTACTATGTAGACGATCTGGGTGACTTATCACACGAATTACCCAATCACAATGTTGAAGAAGCAATCGTGTTGAAATTCATGTTACCACATAAATGATCTGTCTTTCTCTTGGCTCTGTTTGCTTGAATCATGGAAATCCGTACTGGCCTTTATCCTATTTTTCTGAGAAGGCGGGAACCCACCAGCGCATAGACACACCTTTGGCACCTGAAACAGGGTGCTGCATTGTTGCTGGGGGCCAGTGGATGCTTGGGCGTCGTGATTCCTAGATGTAACACATGGAAAACTCTGGATATCTGCCAGCGGCGTGTGGTAGTAAGGATACGATACGATTGGATACGGACGGAGATGAGAATAAAAGAGGATTGTGCATGTGCAAGTGGATAAAATAGTGCATTATTGGATGCGTATCTAAATTTGGGATATTGATGAACGGTATGCAAGTATTTTACGAAGAGCAATCTCCCATAAGCTTCTACTAACCAAGTTTAAAGATTAATATAAAACCGGTTTTACCAATTCAGGTAAGCACCAGAGAGGTAATCAAGACATTACACGGTTAAAACGACGGGTTTGCATATTTCTAGAAGCTCGGTAGCTTTTTGATTACCTGCCAGTTAGCGTCGAATAGACGGTTAACCCCCCCTGAAACTGCGGCGTTCTAACAAGGGATCTGTATAATTGATTTGCTGGAACGAGGGTGGCAGGGGGGGGGAAGGGGATCGGGCCACATCTTCGAACGCGCCTTGTATGCCCGCGCCTTGTATTCCCCATGCCTGAACAGCCCCCCAGCCAGCCATTTCTCTGTCCCTCCCCAATGCCGATATTGAGATGATTAATTGGCTCTCAAATCTCATCTATTTTACCAATCTGAGCATATTACACATTTCTAAGCTCTCGCGCATCTGTTTTCTTTCCCAGCGCCTTCACTTCGCGTTTTCTTCTTCCTCGCTGTTCCCAAAATTTTCTCCGAGACTTCTTTATAGTTACCTTCTTTTCAGCTTTCTGAACCTGCGCCATCCGATAAGGAGTATCCTGCCAACTGTCCAACTGTCCAATTGTCCAACTGCCAAAACTGCCAAACTGCCATCCATACCATTTACCCCTAAACAGCCAAGTCTCCACGCCGGACAGAAAACTCGACACGATAAGGGAATGCGATTGAGATTCACACAAAACATCGAGACCTGCGCTTTCCCGCGGTGACGATAGCATTTCAATGTGATATCTGACGGAATCACTTCGATCCGCCCCTTCTTTCTGCTGCGAACCTGTAGAAACGCGTACCTACAGAGTCCCATATACCTACGAACCTATACATCTATTATAGTCACAGCTGAGGAGACGCGACGAACAACCGCAACAATGCCGCCGGGAGTTAAGGGCCTCGCCGCCATGTTCGAGCAGCGAGGCGAGAACAATTCGCCTGATGACCGAGGGAGATCTCCTGGTCCGGCCCGTTCGCTGGGTACGTATGCGAATCTTCTATTGAGACGCTTTTTTATCCAGGGATATCCAATGCCTTGTGATGCATCTCCGCGCATGTATCTCTAATTCACCGTACCGCTCTACACCTGCACTGATCTTTCTGTTCTCTCACTTTCCTGGTCATTTGTTCATTATTTTTCGCGCTTCCCCCCTGTGTTTTCCCGGGCTGTTCTAGAACGGGGCCGCCAATTGCCCTGCCAAGTCCGCGTTTCCATACGTCATACTGTAGTCACTCCGGAATCCCGCGCATTTGCTGCTGGCTCGTCAGCTCTTCGTTCTCCTAACCGCGAATCTGCATCATAGCTAATCCGAAACTACGTATAATTAGGAAGCCCGGCTCCCGAGTCACCCCGACCGCTTTCCAAGATTCGCGCATCCTTCGTAGCAATCGAGAAAGACGGCCGCGTAGGCTTGAGAAGGGAACACAGCGGAGATTCCGTATCCGCATCCAGCCGAAGAGTGAGCAACGATACCGGAACGACGACGCCCCAGCCCGTATCCGAGAAGTCGGACGTCTTCACCGAGAACATGGCCCAGAACGCTGCTGCTGTCGAGTCGAATCTGTCCCAGTTGTCCAGTCCCAAGTCCGTGAAACAGACTCCCAATCCCTCAAAGTTCTCTCCCAAGACTCCCAGGAAGGGTGATACAACTCCCGATATCGCGCCAAATCCGAACCCGGACAAGATCACGGATGAGGAGGAGACCAAGGCGAAGTTGAGGCCGGGCATGCCCACGGACAAGGCGGCCGTAGAGCGCGACCAACACACGCCCAACGGCATCGGCGACATTTTAAAGCCCACCGCGCCGACAAGCAAAGTAAAGACCACGACCTCGAGCAAACCTGCTCCCAAGTTCGATCTCGACTCGACAGCATCGACAAAGCCTGCCCCAAGAGCTCTGAAGTCACCTATCACCCTCACGGCAGCAAAGAGCTCCACGAAAGAACCCGCAAGAGCATCGAACGCAGCCCCGGAGAAGAAGGCTGCGTCCCGAGCATCCAGCGAAGCCCCGGAGAAGAGGGCTACCTCTCGGGCCACTTCCGTGTCGAGAGAGCGCCACGCCACAGCGAGCAAGACCGCCGCCTCCAAGCCTACGGCAACCGCCGGCAAAAGGCCAGCAGCCGTCACGCCTCCCTCCGGCACGGGCTTTGTCAAACCGAAGCCCAGGTCGCCCACACGCCCTGTTAAGCTTCCCTCATCTCTGACAACACCGACCGCTGCCTCGGCCGCAAAGTTCGGTAATGGTAGCGTGCCTGCCGCTTCGCCGGGAAGGCAGCGTGGTTCCGGCAGCAGCACCCACAATGTCAATGGGAATCCTGCCTCTCACAGACCTCATAGTAGAACGGGCGTCTCGGCGGCAGCAGGCACTTCGTCGGGCACTAAGACGCTGAAGCGCCAGAGTTCCACCATTGGCAGACCCCGACCCAGTCTCGGACCGCCACCCAAGCAGCGGGCAAAGGATCACCCCGTTGCCAAACGAGAGACGCACATCGACGAGAGCTTCCTCGCCCGCATGATGCGACCCACCCAAGCCAGCGCCAACAAGACGGCTGAGAAGAGCCCCCTCTCGCCTCCGCGGAAACACAACGCTCCCGCTCCCGCACAACCGAGACGACCGGTAGCTAAAGAAGCCGAGGGAAACGCTAAGAAGGCGGCAGCCAAGCTCCAGGGACAGGGCAAACCCAAGCCGGTAACCGGGGCGGCCAAGAAGGCCACGGCTGAGGAACCGAAGAAGACGGCAAAGGAGGTCGCTCCCGTGGTTGCACAGGCGGAGACGGCCGAGGAAGTCATCGAGACGGCGAAGGTTTCCAAGGAGACTGCCGCCACTCCTCTCGTCGAGAAGGCGGAGGCCGAAGTACCCATCGAGCCGACAGCACAGGGCGTCGCCCCAATCGTCGCCCAGGTCGAGACGGCGGAAGCTGCTATCGAAGCTGCCAAGGTATCCACGGACACGGCCGTCACGCCCCTCGTGGAAAAGACGGAGCCCGAGGCGGTTGTCGAGTCGGCGACGACGGAGGAAGCCGAGGCGCCCAAGGACCAAACCAGACCTCTGTCCAGACCAGTGTCTCCAGTACCTACCGTGACCGCGGCTCCGGAAAAAGTGGAGGATATCGAGGAATTAGTCAAAGAGGCAGTAGAGGAGCGTGTTGACAAAACGGCCCCCAAGGACGCTGCGGCTGAAGCTACCGCTGCCGGTGATGTGAAGGAGGCCGCTGCGCCGTCGACAGTTGAGGCAGAGGAGAAGCCGGATCAGGAGAAGCTCAACGAGGAGGAAACCAAGGCATGAGAAATTCTTGCGGAGGATACTTAAGAAAACAACCGAAAGAAACAGATAGTCACATCTATAGCATTCTCCGGCGGGGAAAGTGACTTCCCACTTGTTACTTGTATTAGGCGGGGCGTAAGTGATACCTTGTTTTGCTTCGTTCGGGGGCGCTGTAAAGTTTCGTTGTACATATTTGGTCGTTGGGGGAGTGAGAAGGAGAAAGGAAAACGGGAGGAGTTTGATAAGATCTAGTCTGTAGCATTCCCGGCGATGGTTTGCGTTTTGTAAGAAGAAATAACAGCATGCTTTTCGATCAGTATAATAATAGTCGTCAGAAAATGAATGTCTGTCTCGTCTCCTGGGGTCGTCCGGTCCCTACTATGTAGGTGACGCCCCAGGAAGTGTCAAAAGGTGGATGAATATCTGGGGGGTTTTCACTGATTTATGATTGATCGTACAATACGGAGGTCCATGAGGCCTCGTCAAATGTAGATGGTCTATTTTTACATGCAGACACGGCGCCTCCCCTCATCAAACGCCTCCGGAGGTTTGAACTCCAAAGTCATCATGAAGACCACCCACCAATCTTCCCGGCTGTGGCTGACCTTTTCCCTTCGAGAGACACTCTTCCGCCGCCTTCGAGCATCTCCTCAGGTCTCCATCATCCCCTCGCACCCCTGCAATAGACGCCACCGTCTACTATACAACCGGCGCCTCCGTCCATCCACCTGACCAAGCAAAAAACCAGACCAGAAACCTCAACCTCCATCACGGGCCGACGCGACACAGCAGCAG
Organism: Monosporascus sp. mg162; assembly: GCA_004155945.1. Taxonomy (NCBI): domain Eukaryota; kingdom Fungi; phylum Ascomycota; class Sordariomycetes; order Xylariales; genus Monosporascus; species Monosporascus sp. mg162. The sequence goes on from QJNY01000368.1 coordinate 39,158, forward strand.
CCCACCGACCCTCTTCGCAACGGCCTCGCGGCTCTCGAGCACGCCACGATCGGTACCGACGATCATGGCCTCGCCGAGGTCGAGGCCGCGCTGGTAGCTCGCGTCGAAGCCCCTCACGAGCTTCTGCAGCGCCGGCAGGTTCGCCGTGATGGGCCGCTTCGGCTTCGTGATGCTCTGCACGGTGCCCATCACGGGCGCGCCCGTGTCGGCCGAGTACTTGAGCCCCAGCCACAGGCGCGCGCGCGCCGCGTTCGCCGTCGTCAGGTCCTCCGGCTCGTACGTGGATATGGTGGCCGGGTCGGGCGGGCGCGTCCCGCCGCGCGTCACGAAGCTCAGGAAGCCCGCCCGGTGCAGCGCGAGGGCCACGCGCAGGTTGTACTTCGTGTGCGGCACCGACGTCAGCCCCAGCCGCGCCCTCGAGGCGTTCTGCAGGTGCGAGCACATGTTTACCACGTTCGCTATCGGCATCTTGGCGGTTTGTGGCGGCGGTGGTGTTGGTAGGTGTAGTGTTGGGGAGAGAGGGAGAGAGAGACAGAGACTGAGTGCCGTAGGGAGCTCGTCCGGAAGTGAGTGCCCTGTCGGGCGAATTCGTTTGGCGGGTGTGTTGAATTTCCGCTGTCGTTTGTGGATCTAGAATCGCCTCGGGGATATTTCACCGTTTACGGGGGGACTAAGTTCATTCGGGGTTAAGCATCCGTTTTATGAGGCTATCTCGACTCCAGAACTTGGATAGCACCTGCCTGCCCTTCGCCGACCTCGATATCGAAAATGTATCGGAGCCGGCAAAATTTCAGATCCGTGGACGCACACGCCACCTCTTCAAGTACGTACGTAGGTGGAGCCAATGCCCCTCCGAGCTCCCCATGCTTGCGGCCAAGAATTAGATGCTACCCAATTCCCAGCGTTAATTGGCTGCTCCGATTCCATGCTTTTTGTCCCCTTTGCGACGTAGTAAACCCCACCTTTCATCGACCTACCGCAAGCCGCGAGAGGTGGGAGTGGCAGTGAATGGGCAGTTAAGCGCCGACACACTGCCGGTCTCCCACGGCCCCCCCTAGGCCCAATAAGTGGCAAAGGATGCAGGAGAATGCTAGGCGCTGGGAGGCTAGTGAGAGGGTGAGATTTAGACCCCTGGCGATGGATGTTTCGAGTAACGAGAGCTGCCGGAGCTAGGACGCCGGAAGGGGAGGAGCGTCACCCGTCACACCAAAGTGGTGTATTTCTCGTCTTTTTTTTCTCGTCAGGCTCGTGATCACGACGAGATCTTCCTCTCTCTTCCCTCTATCATCTTCCTGTCTTGGTATTGTTTGTTTTGTGTTCGTGGAGTCGCTTCACGCGCCCAAGCTCGCTATATACTTGCGAATATTGCGAATATTGAGCTCTCCGTACAGAACCCTTCCACTATCACTTCTCCGTCATCGCATCAGATCATAAGCGTACTGTTCTGTAGCCCCTCGGTCGTGAAAGATGGCGGTTCGCCCAGGCGAGGAGAATGTCGCGACGCTGTAAGTCGTCTTGATCAGGGATCAAACTCAGCTACCCAGATAGCCGTCTAGCTGGTGAGTTTCGTAGTAACTGACTATGAGGGCACCTCTGCTCGATAGTTTCGGAGATGTTCACTATTTCTACGGTGACCCGGCGGCGAATCCTCCGCACCACCGCTTCGACAAGGGGTCTTACGTCTACCTCTTTGAGAATGCGAATGACCGGAGGGCGCGCATAGAGATCGCGAACCAACCGGGCACGGACTACCAAGATGCCTTTGACGGATGTACGTGCGAGCGCATCTACCCCAACCTTATCCCGCTTCATATGATAGTTTGGCGTCCCGTTCTGACACTTCCGTCGTGATAGTCCTGGACCACACTCGGGTGAGATACTCGTACAAGCACCAATGCCTCGTGAACATCGTAGTCGACGGCGTCCCCGGCTCTCCCGTCGACCAGAGCCAGTGGCACCTCCCGACCTATGATCCCCACAACCAGAACAAGTACCACTACAAGCTCCACTCCCTCGACATATACTTCTGGACCCAGACCGACGCCCTGCTCTTCGTCAACGGCATCCGGCGCGTCCTGCCCGCGTCCCAGGTCGAGGTGGCCGACGAGCCCCCGCCGCCACCCGCCGCGCATCATCCCTACGGCCACTCCCAGGACGTGAACCCGCTCGTGCAGAAGCTCGAGCACGCCGCCGTGTCGGACCCGGTGTACTCGAGTCCGAAACCGGCGTCGGCCTCCCAGAACGCCGGCGTCCCTACCTTCGCGCCTCCGCCGGCCCCCAGTGCCAACGGGGGCTCGCCCCATCAGCAGCAGCAACAGCCGCCGCCGCAGCAGCCCGCGGCCTTCGCGCCGATAGCCTATAACCCCGCGGCGCCGCCGGCTCCGGAGCAGGTCAGGCACCGCGAGAAGACGCCGCCACCGCCCGAGGACGACGGCCAGAACCCACTGGCGGCCGCGCTGGCCCGCGACCACGGCGTCGCTCCACCATTCTCCCCCGGGTACGCGCCCCAGCCCCAGCCCCACCAGAGCTTCGCATCCTCGGCGCCGCCGGGCGCTCCGGCGCTGCCGGGACCCCCGACGTCCCAACCGCCCCAGCATCCCGGGACCGGCGTCGCCAGCCCCGGCTTCCCGCCCTCCCAGTACGCTCACCTGCAGCGCGCGAACACGATGCCCGTCTCGCCGGGCATGGCGTCACCGGGTTTCGTCCAGAACCCATATGCCGCCAACTTCCCCGGGTCGCCGGGTTTCGCGCCCCCGCCGCCGCCCGGGCCTCCGCCCCCGCAACAGCTGCAACAGCCGCAACAACAGCTGCAGCCCCAACAGCAGCAACAAACACAGTCCCCCGCTCCGCCGCTGCAGAGCCCCGGCCTGGTGCCGCCGCCGGGGGGCTTCGCGCAGTTCAACTACACAGCCGCGAACCCGAACCCGAACCCGGCGGCGGCGGCGTCGGACTACAGCATCCACCAGCAGGTGTACCGGCCCACGGAGGTCGAGGCCGCCAACAGCAAGTACGACGACGGCAGGCTGAGGGCGGGGTCTAGCGATGGCAAGCCCAGCCGCCTCGACCAGAACGCCAAGAAGCTCGAGAAGGGCGTCACGGGCATGCTCAAGAGGATCGAGAAGAAGTTCGCGTGATGGGTTTGATTGGCGGTGTGTTTGTATGAAGGGATCACATGATAAAGTATGCGTGAAATAAGCTTGTTATCTTAGCTCTGATTTGACTTTGGGTATTTGGACGGCGTGTGACCGGAATGGTACGGGTTTGCATTGTCCTGTGTAGATATTCATATCTAACGTACTTGGTACGTATCTATTTGCCCTTACTACCTACCTACGAGTGCTTAATAGCCCTGTAAATCTACCTAGACCGGCCTTTACTGCGGTATCAGGGCATGCACTGAAGCACGGCATTGGGCGTTCGTGGGCATGTGAGTATCCGCATGGCTGAGCGGTTGCCTTATCCCGCCCCGTCCCGGACCTTGCCTTCTCGCACGTGGCACGGCGTGGTCGCCCGGCGTCCTGGGACGACTTATACGACGGTTGGGGCCCGCGGTCGGGAAACCTACTTGAATTGTACTAGAGGCTCCGTGCTCCGCTCTCGCGGTGACGAGGATGCAGGGACGAGCTGTGTTCCGGGGATCTGCGTAGCTGTTATATATATACATTTCTTTCGCTAATGCATCTAAGAAGCTCTTGCCTTTGCCACGCATCTGTCATGACAGGCTATTCCGGGACGAGACGAACGACGGCCCGTTCCGGCGCTTGGGAACAGTGGGGATACGCGGTGAGTGTTGACCGGCCGACACATCTTCTCCATAGGCAGCTGGTGGGTGTATGGCAAAATAGTAGGTACAGTTTCGAATCTTTAAGCGTGTTGCGATAACGAAGCTGTTTCTTCTGCTGTCGCAAAAGCGACGCCGCTATTGTGTGGCTAACAATAGCGTTATATATCGCCAATTCTTAACTCTGACATCTGCAGAACGGGTTATAAGGATGCAAAAGACGTCCTTGGGACGTATATTTTATTCTCACTATAGGGTGTTCATACATACCTACCTGGTTTATTGTAACGATGCTAAAGATTCTCCTTCTTGGTATAACTGTTGACAACATCAACGTTCGCATAATGGCTTCAGGCTCGCAATTACAGCAATCCTATTGTACCCAGGTAATTCTCGCCTGGCAGGCCGTGATCAAAATAGTTGACAAACTTTCTTAGGACCCACAACTCAAAGCGTGTCAATCGTTTTGATTATGACGTGTTTGTTAAGAGTCCAGGCACTAGCATTACAGGCCTGCGCATATTGATGCTTATTAGAGTCTCGCTATCAGCGCTGTAAACGAAACGAAATGGTCTCATTAAGTGGAATGGTATTTGTACTTGTACATACGAAGCCAAATGTTGAATGAAGTGGCTGATGCGCAATTAGCATCGGGCCAAGTGGCCAATCATTGAGACAGGAGATCACCCCGCGGCCAGCTGAACACGAAGAATCAGTGAGACAGACATAACTGGTTGCGTGAGACAAATGTCTCAGTATCGCAAATGTATCGCATCCCGGAATGGTGGGATTGAATGTAAGGTACCTTAGATTATCAAAGACATCAGCACGCAATCTGACAAGATCCGAACCCCGACGAAGGTTCATGGCTGTACCGCCCCCAAGGATCGTTGTAGTTAGTGCTTTACAACCCCGGTTTTTTTCTTGCTTTTCAAGTAGTTATGGTAATAAGGGCTGAAGCTTTGATTCATATTGGCCCTTTTCGAAGTATGTTAGACAAATTTCCCATTTAAATTTATATGCGGGATACGTTACACAAGTCATACTCTCTAATTGGCGAAGAAGGATCTAGAAGTGTGGTACGGCACTAACAGCAACAATCCGGGAATACTGTAGGCATTCTACCTACCTGGTCTACCTACGGGATACAATTGAGGCAGTCTGGGACAAGATAATGGCGTTAAATATCCCGGGTAGTGGCAGTATAGTCTAATATCTGATCGTCCTTGCCCAGCCACAGAGCCCTCGAAGCGCTCCGTCGATACGAGTAGTGATCTTTGTATGTACAGTAACTTTTAACGAGATGCAACACCCTCCCCTACTCTCGCCCACCCATCACTACAAGTCGTCAGCACCACCACTTTTTACCCAGCACTGACGCCTTGGGCCCTCTAGCAGATATTGTGACACTGCGATGCAACCGACATACTGCACGAGGCTTCCCATAAACTGAAATAAGCACTTCCACGGGCCTCCCATAGGCCTAGACTTAGCGCGGTACGAGCTTTAATAGGTGGGAAGTATTTGAATGCGGCCCCCGTGTCCATGGGCAGAACTTTTACCTCCGGGCGCAAGCTGCGACGAGGTCCCATTGGCCAATCCATAGCAATCAATTTCAGCGTAACGTTTCGATCCATCCTTCCATAACACCAAGGGGCGTTCCATCTACAACGGCAGAGACGCTTCGCCGCTCAGGCTCCGGGTTGCGGCCATTATTATCATTGAAAGTTCGGTGAAGCGGGAACCGGCAAGTCAGCCCGGATCGGCAGCGGTAAGTAATAATTCGCAAGTTATTGTCAGATACCTCTACCGATGTATGTAGAGAAACTTGAAGGCATCCACCGGAGACTTAAGTTACCCTAAATCTGAGTACTGTAGGTGTCCCAACCTGTAGCCTTCCCGCCGGAATACAGGGCGGAGTCTAGACTCTAGACGCCGCCGCTGTTCTCCTCTTCGCCGAGATCTTGCATCACAGAAAACGAAATTCGTGGACTTGCGTACGCCATGGCCACGCAACCGGCGTAGCAAATACTGTCTTACAGTACGTTAAAAGACTACAATGAATACATGTGAAGTTAAAAAGATGGTCGCCTCGTCATTCGTCGCCCAGGAAGGTCGTTGTCATCATCAACCACGATGACGCGAAATATGCGCCACCTCGTATGGGGAGGGTGATTTCATAGGCATTTTAACCCCCCACCCCACATACAGGTACGAACCAACCCTCGAGGGCCAGCCCAAGGAGGCCAAGGGAACCGCCAACAACTACGAAGCATACAAGGCACACAGCCGAGTTAGCGCCCCAGCCCTGCATATCCCCCGATCTTGGGTATCCCGTCTGGCCCATTCGATTGCTAGGCTTCCTCAGCCCCCAAATTCTGACATCCGTACAGCAGTCTGTCGTACTCCGGACTTTGTCGCCCATATCAGCTCGTTCATCTTTTTTCCTCTGCTTCTATGATCACCTCTGCCCAATCACTCTGTTTCCCTTATCATACAGACCTGTCATTACCTCTTGTGTCCTTGGGTGCTTACATACTGTATACCGATTTTAAGTTAGGGCCAAGAGGCGACGGACACGGGCAAAACTCCCCCTCCTTGCCTGCACAGCAAACATTGGCGCTACCGACTTACCGTTTTATATCCGTGGCGGAGCACTCGCGACTCCTGTTTGGGACATCTTAGAGACTCCCTTTGGGTCACAGAATCTGCAGATCAGAGGCCCCAACGGCTCTTTTGAGTCTCATAAGTCGCAGATCTGCCTCGCGTTTATCTCCTCTGACGTGGTTTCTGAATCCGTCCCGCCTGCAAGCTCCTCGGCCTTGACCTTTAACTGGATCGTCCGCCGTCTACCGATCCAACCCCGTGGAAACCGGGCCTGAACTTGCTCACGACTAACAACACTGCGTCTTACGAGCTTGTGCGCCAGCCCACTAATCCCTAAAGCTTCACCTCTCCCCCTCTCCCACTTCTCTCACCTTATCGCCCATATCGTTTCCCGCATACCATTAATCATTGTTTGGTTGGGGCGTTTAACCTATCTATCTTCGCTCAGTACCATACCGCGCGGCAATTTGAACTGTCAAGTGAGACCCAGCGGCCAGGACAATTGAGCTGTCTAGTGCAAACGGCGTTCCACTTGAGCTATCTCGGGTTCCGACCCACAGGCGGTCCGCCGCTATCGTCGGTCGTAGGAGATCACTCAACCCAGTCACTCGTTCGCCAAATACAAATACGTAGATATGTTGCCTCTACATGGGATACCTATTCCGGTAAGGCCTAATGATGGTAATGGCTTTACTAGGAGGCAATCCGATCCTGGGGATGACACGGAGGATGGTCCCGGCATATCCATGACGACAGTACTCGCTGTAAGTGATCTACCCTGATATTCTACACACGCTTGCGCTACCTGAAGTCTCTACTAACGTCCACCGTCTTGACATACGATAGCTCGTCGGTATCACCGTCCTCCTTATCAGTGTCATAGTCATATTCTCACTTGTGCGGCGCAAAGATAAAAGAGACTTGAGAAAGGGAAAGTACAAACAGGCGTCCGGCTTCGAATCGTCAACACGGCATCTCGAGATCCCCGCGAACTTTGACGCCGCCGTCTCCGAGGCGCAGCGCAACAACAGGAACGCCTCCGGGCAGATCAACAGAGAACCATCGGTGCGCTCCATCGTGACGCTGCCGGCATATCGCCATAACCCAGACGACAACGAGCAGGTGCTGGGCCGGGAAGGGGAGCGCGACGGGGTCGACATCGTGGTGGAATACCCGACCCCGGAGGAGCAGGAGGCTATGCGGGAAGAGGAGATGGCCGCGCTGTACGAAGTCCGATTAGCGAGACAGCAGCAGATCGCCGAACGGGCGGAGCAGAGGCGATTAAGAGAGGAAGCGAGACGACGAGGCGACTCCGTGGCGTTACGAGAGCTGCGCGCCCAGGAGCGGTCTACCAGCAGAAGTTCCGTCGTCAACGAGCTGCGGGAGGCACACGAGCAGGCGAAAGAGCGCAGACAACGGGCCGTCTCCAGCGTCAGTTACCACGACCTCGGCGTCGCCCGGCACGACGGTACGAGGATCCGCGCCAATAGCACCGAGAGTGACAGAATCGGCCTACTTTCCGACGCGGCGAGCATAACGCCGTCGAGCCGGCCGGCGTCGTCCATACACCAGAGGCAGCGGAGCGCGGGCTCGATCCTGAGCTTCGACAGCGACGCCGGCGGCATGCCCTCGTCCCCGGGATTCCCTAGTATGTCGGGGGCCACGACGCCCCGGCTGTCGAGCTACTCGCATACCCGCGCGGGGTCCAGCCCGGAGATCATCAACGAGGCGGACCTCGGCGACGCCGCCATGCCTCCCTCGCATAGCCCCCCGGACTATGAGGAGATCAGCCTAGAGGACGCGAGGTCGCGGGCCGCGACGCCGGTGTTCGGCGAGCCGCCGCCGAATTATCCGGGGACGTCGCCGGAGCGGGATCGCAGGCCGAGCGCCCACGGCGCGGATCTGGTGGACCGCGCGGGTGAAGATGGCGATTTATCGAGCCCGGCCGAGAGCTTGGATCGGAGCACTTCAGCGCGACCTACGTCCAGAGGCGTCGGAGGTGTCCCGCAATTGCCTAGCCTCCGCCTCGGGAGCGTGCCGCAGATTGTCATCGAGACGGAGAACACAAGTTCGCATGAACGCCGCTAATTCTTCGTCCCTATGGTCTGGCGTGGGGTGTAGCGACATCTCCCTTAAAAAGACAAAGACTCGCCAAACTCGAGAAGAAAACGAGTTATATATCTACGACGATCTTTGTGGTGATTTGTCGGAACATATCTACCCGCCGACTTCGCGAAACCAGTAAACCTGCCGATTATTGTTGATATTTACCGCTGTGCGCTTGCAATTAGGGAGTTTACGGTACCGAGGTGGTGGGAATGGACGGAGGGGCGGGGACGAACGCACGATCAAATATCAATGATTTGAGCTTGTGTGAGCTGTATGGCGTCTGGCAAGTTGATCGGGTCAAATGGGGGAATAATCTACGGAGTCATTGGAGGAAACATGGCGACACTGGAGAACTCTCTGAGGAGCGAAAGAGCATGGGATATTATTTGTTACAATATATGTATACACGCCTATATATACCATGAACGATAACAATCTAAAGCCCTTCAATACGCAACCTTTTCAACATGCAGCCCCTCCTTGCTCAGATTCTAAAATGTTACTTGCAAAGCATGCATATGCTCTGTAAGCACCGTACTGGGGCTATGTCTGGTCGATTTCCAGCTCATCTAATGGATTTCTAATGGTGTTACACTCATCAGTCTGACTGGACCAGCTTGTAATTATTCGGTCAGCTGTTACGCACGAACCGCTGCTTACCTAAGATTGAATATAGGGGCCATCTTGCTTCCACAAAGACCAGGGACTCTTCTTTGTTAAGCCGGCTGGCTACCTATATTTCTCCTTCGTCTGAACTTTCCTGCTAGCTAACGACCCTGTAGCGGCCCGCGAGATGTACGACTTCCCTTTTATGTAATGAGGAGTCGAGCTTCCTTCCGACTTTGGACTAGCGAGTCTTCGGACGCCGCACCGGGGGCTTCCAGATTCTCTCAAGGTACATATCCTCCCTGGCCTCTTTGAGCATGATTACAACTAGATGCGCTACGCGTCATATTCAAGAGAGCTACCTGGGCAAGTATGTCGGTAATGACATGGATAAGCCCACAAATATCGTCATCCGATTAACAACCCGGCGCACACGACAAGCGAGCCGCGAGTGTTACTGCCGAATTCTCCGCCGAACGGACTTTGGTAATATTATATCAGTAATATTATATCAGTAATCCGTTCAATTGCAGCCTCGGCTCGCCCCCTGTAGCACAGTTAGGAAGTGATCCCGCGATGGCAACGGGGGTGGGGTTTAGTTGTGGATGTTGCTTTTCTCTGATGCCTCGGCTCCTGTTTGGGGAATAGGCTGACAAACGTCATTTAAGTATTCACTTCGAAACCCACTGCTCTCTTATATAAGACTGTCATCCGCGGCGTCGACGGAAGATCCGTCTTGTTTTTGGTCTTCTCCTCCAGCCTGTTCATCTCCTGCGAAGCAGACTTATAAAATATACTTGCATTCATATCCAAGGCGTGCGACAACTACAGGGAACTACAAGCGACACTTACCGTGTACCACACTATTAGATTTAGCCGATTAACTAACTAATCGCAATTCCAATATCAGGATAAATTTCTAAGACAACTGCTTTCCGATTAGCATAAAAGAAGGGAGAACGTGGCGTTGCTGGGTCTTAGCGCAGCGGAGGTCGTTTTCATAAATAGGCAGCCCGGCAGATACTTGTACAGTAGTTGAAACGCAATAGGGTCTCCCTTACCTGCCTACTGGGTAGTGGGTAGTTTCAGCCACGAAAATTTACGGCTCACGGAACATGGCCATACCAGAGAAAGAGGTGCCGGAATCCAGCGGGGCGTCCACCGAAGGGGTCGATCGGGGAACCGGCGCCGAAAACTCGATCGGGAAAACGCACGAAGTTCCCACGGGTGTCGGCGCCGAGACCGCCGCCACCAATCGCGTTAAGACGGCGACGCCACCACGACCGGGAGGCCAGGCCCCGACGACGATGACGGTCCCGGACGGCGGCTGGGACGCCTGGTTCCAGGTGGCCTGTTCGTTCGTTGTCATGGTAAACACGTGGGGACTAATCGGCAGCTTCGGCGTGTTCCAGACGTACTACGAAACGGAGCTGCTGCGGGACCACAGCTCGTCCGCCATAAGCTGGGTCGGCTCGCTGCAGGGGGGGCTGCTGCTGCTTCTGGGGATCGTGTCGGGGCCCTTGTTCGACGCGGGCAACTTCCGGCGCCTCATGGCCGGCGGCCTATTTCTCGTCGTCTTCGGCATGTTCATGACCTCCATCTGTAACAGTTACTGGCAGGTCCTGCTGGCGCAGGGCGTTTGCGTCGGCGTCGGCAGCGGCCTGCTGTTCCTGCCGGCGGCCGCCGTCCTCAGCCAGTACTTCGCGCGGCGCCGCGCCTTCGCGCTCGGCGTGCAGTCCGTCGGCTCGCCGCTCGCGGGCATCGTGTTCCCTATCATCTTCAGCCGGCTGCAGCCCGCCGTCGGCTTCGCCTGGGCCACGCGCGTCATCGCCTTCATCCTGCTGGGCCTGTCGGCGGTACCCGTCGCCTTCATGCGCACGCGCGTGCCGCCGCCGGCCCGCAAGCGCGCCTTCTTCGAGCCCCAAGCCCTCCGCGACGGGCCCTACATGCTGTTCAACGTCGCCGGCCTGTTAGCCTTCGTAGGCCTCTACGTCCCCTACTTCTATATCCAGCTGTTCGCCATCCGGCACGGCATCGTGGCGCCCGGCGACGCCGCCGCGGGCTCCTCCTCCTCATCTGACGAGGCCTCGTCGTCGGCGTACCTCGTCACCCTGCTCAACGCGGGGAGCATCCTCGGCCGGCTGCTGCCGAACCTGGCCGCCGACCGCCTGGGCTCTCTCAGCATGCTGGTGGGGAGCACTTTCGGCGCCGCGGTGCTGGCGCTCGCCTGGTTCGGCGTGCGGCGGTTCGGCGGGCTCGTCGTCTTCGCGCTGCTCTTCGGCTTCTTTAACGGCGGCGTCACGAGCCTGCCGCCGAGCGCCATCGTCATCCTGACACCGGACCTCAGCCGCCTCGGCACCCGCATGGGCATGACGTTCCTCTTCACGGGCTCCGCCGTGCTCATCGGCACTCCCATCGCGGGCGCGATCCTGCGCAACTACTCCGAGGCCGCCTGGAACGGGCTCATCGCATACACCGGCGTCACGCTGATGGCCGGCGCCGTGGGGTTCCTGGCGGCGCAGCTGGCGCATGTCAGGAGGGCGAGGGCGGCTAAGGGATAGGGATGAGATGACGGATCTGTTTATTAGCGGTTAGGATGCACATACATAGTAAATTCTTTACCCCGTTACAACACCTATGGCGCACTCTCGCGATGCACCTTTCTATGTGATTTAACTGCATGCCATCCCATACAGCTTAGCCCAGGTGCTGCTGTGATCACGGAAAATGTTCTGCATGCTGTGTGGTATTACTGCACGTTTAGAATGACGATCACGATGGGTTACATCTGTCAGGCAGGGCAATATTAACAGGAGCAGCACGAAGCTCTTCGTAAATAATCGCTACCCGCCGCATCAGGGGCCGGAGCTGAAACTGCCATGAAGAGGAATTAATTCCGAATCTCGATTCAACTTCGAAGTTATTTAGTGGGGTTCTGTGCACTACATACGGAACGGGTTGGTGCTGAGGGAAGCATTTGTCAAAAAGCCCGGTGGAGACGCTAGCCCACGAACCTACATTACTTAACAGCTCGTAAGTTCTTAATAAGCAGCAAGCATTAGGAGCTTTGGTGGGGAATCCCATTCATTGCATCCTGCACTTTTGCCTGGTAATCCTTTACTTATGGTGGGAATCAGCTTCTAGACTACGCCGAACGGCGCAGGAGCAGTTGGGCCGTGGACCCCCACGTTCCCGTTCTCGTATGCAGGGCTTCGTGTTACAACGCCCAGTGTCGTTGAGACGGCAACTTGCCGTACTTAGTTACATAGACATCCTTGTGAACCGGTCTTTTGTAAGGTGAAAAGCGAAATATCCTCGAATTCAAAGTGCCTCCGTCCGCGTGAAGTGAGGTGCTACGGAACCTTCGTACACTGAGGACAGCCTTCTGAGACGGCGTTGTCTGTCGGGTTTGCTCCCGATGAGCTGGAGACCACCTCTCTGGCCCCATCCAGTAGCCGCCTAGTCTAGGGCCTGAACGACAAGGGGCTGGCTCCAAGGCCTATTCCGGGCCCACTTGAATGACTTTGACCGGCCGCCAAATCATGAATAACCACCAGCACAGAGTTAGTAATGATGATGGAATCCTCACCGTTGCGGGACTTATCATGAATAAGGGGTCTTGGCAAGCAATGCTGACGCTATCGCAAGCCACACACATGCTCAAGGCCAACGCAAACCCTAGCGTCTAAAGGGGGAAAGGAACGAAGTGTCGACACCCATGCCAGGAACACGTTGCTGAAGGGAGCCGAGACAAAGATTGATGAGTGGATGGCGATGATCGCCTCCACCGCGATAGGCGTTGGAGACCGTACTGTCTCCTTCGACGAGCCCGATGCGCATTCACTAGAGCCATATGCATGTCTCCCCACAAGAAGAAGATTTGACACGAGAGCTAACATTAGTTGGAAGATTCATGCGTGCATAGCTCCTGCGCTCGAGTATATAAACCCGAGGAGTCCTTCCCTCGACGGGGCTGAACCTTCTTTATATGAACACTCCAGTGAAACAAGCTACAGAATCAAGTCTTTTTTAGGCGACTATCCTATCGAGGCTCAGTACTTACCGCCCTTCAGCTGTTCTAACCATACATTGGCATATTCTACGCCCTATCAGCTTTCGAGATGGCGCCCAAGATCGCAATTGTCTTTGTAAGTGATCCCCTCGCGAACGTATTTCCAGCACATCACAAGCGTCAATGGGGGGAATCTTCTGAGCGCGGGGCATATATGCCAAGACCGCCACCCCTCCTCGCGGAGAGCGCCGCACCCGAAAGTGGGACGGGCGGGCCGCCGAGAAGGTCGGCTTGCCGCCAGTAACCAGGAAACTTGCTATCGGCACCTGTCTTGTCCGACGTACTCCACTCCACACAGCAGACAATCATTAGCCTCCCTACCGACCTCTCAGTTTCTCCAACCCCACAAGCCATCATATAGACGAAATGGACCTCATAGGAACATGCATAGCTAACCGCGACCCTTATAGTACTCCATGTACGGCCACATCCGCAAGATGGCGGAGGCCGAGAAGGAGGGTATCGAGAAGGCCGGCGGTACTGCCGATATGTACCAGTAAGATAACCGGCCCATATATCCGCAGCTGTGGGCGGCAAAGGCTAACGATATCCTCCCCCTTCCCTTTCAGGGTCCCCGAGACTCTCCCTAAGGATGTCCTAGAGAAAATGCACGCGCCGGGTCAGTCGACCGACATCCCGGTCCTCGAGGACCCGGGCAAGCTCGAGGCGTACGACGGGATCCTGTTCGGCATCCCGACGCGGTACGGCAGCTTCCCGGCGCAGATGAAGGCGTTCATCGACCACACGGGCAAGCAATGGAGCACGGGCGGCTTCTGGGGCAAGATGGCCGGGCTCTTCGTCTCGACGGCGTCGCAGGGCGGCGGCCAGGAGGCCACGGCCATCGCCGCCATGTCCACCTTCGCCCACCACGGCTTCATCTACGTGCCCCTCGGCTACGCCAAGTCCTTCTCCCACCTCGTCGACCTCAACGAGGTCCGCGGCGGCAGCGCCTGGGGCGCCGGCACCTTCGCCGGCTCCGACGGCTCGCGCCAGCCCTCGGAGAAGGAGCTCGAGATCGCCCGCATCCAGGGCGCGGAGTTCTACAGGGCCGTCGCCAAGTTCACCGGCTCCCCCCAGCAGTGACTCCATGGTGGTGGTGGTGGTGGCCGCGAAGATGCAGACGGGGCTGCGGCGGTGGAGACGGGAAGCGAAGAGGCGCGGAAGTCGGAGCGCGACGACGCCCGCGCGGCACCTCAGGCCCAGTCGAAGCAGGCCCCGGCCCAAGAGACCGAGGGGGGCCCCTGCGGACTGCCGAAGAAATGCGTTGTCCTATAGAGGCTCGGAAACTAATCGAGGGAAGGGAAAGCTAGAAGTTACAGAGCCAGTAATGCTATGAAACGAACTTTTGATGACCTAAACCCTGCGAAGCAAGGCGCCTCGACACTACTAGCTGTTTCGGTTTGTGGCGAGTAATCATGCCATTAGTGACTGTCTACCTATACGCACTCACCCTTCGGCGTCGAGGGTTTTAGACCTGCAGGAGGCGTTTAGTAGATAGTCCTTTACGGCGTAGACAATGACGTGGTCCTTACATACCGCCTCCGGCAACGGTTATGAACCATATGCCTACTTACCGATTGTACATAACCCTGAGATAAACGACCAATTTGTGGAAACAACCAGTATAAAGGGGTAAAGTAGGACTGGCTTTCGCTTTCGGCAAGATAGTTAGCTATTCACAAGGGGGAGTAAGTCAGATCCTTACTATTGCACCAACACCCCCCTATTCTCGGCTCCGAACAGACAAGACGGGGCAGACGCTGCTCTCCCGAATCGATGATGGGTTCCCTCGGTATCCCAACACGTGCCCAAGTGGGTTTCTTAAGTAACTGTTCTACGTGTATGCCCCCTTTCCTGTCAACAACAGCAGCGTCGTTCCTAGAAAGTTGAACGCATTTAATGCCCGGCAACCTCTCTCGCACACATCCTTTAGCTTCACCTTTACCACCAATCAAAACAAAACATGCGCACAGAATCTGGGAGGGCTCCTCTACGAATGGACTCGAGAACCCCGTAAGACAAATACTACATTCTCGCAAGAATATAGGCGCAGAGGATAGAGGGAGGAGGTTTCGTCTCGATTCTATTTGTATATCCACATGGCGCGTACACCTCTATTCGAGGTTCTTTCCCGACCATAACTCCGGCGTCATGACTATAAACATCTCATATACATGGATCTTACATTAACATCTCTAGTGATTTCATACCGCCTCGCTTCATCGCGGTGGCGGGTGGCATCACAGTTCGGCACACATTCAGTGTACAACGACTCTATGACGCGGGGTCTAAGCGCTCATCAGCTCTACCGCATCTATCGCGCGCTCGCTTGGATCGCAAAATGGCTTGGAGTCGTCCAGCAACAAGCCCCCGAGTCTATCAGTCAACTCAAATCACGACGGACATTACTTCGTTCTCTTGGCCTCGAGTTCTTTCTGGTACTTGGCAACCAGCTCCTTCCTGCAGGGTCGTTAGCTACCTTCTCGCCCCACGATCGCACCACTCATCTAAAAAGACGGGGAAGGGGGTTAAACTTACTGCAGATGCGGCGCCGCGGGCGCGTAGTGGCTGAACTCCATGCTGAACTCGCCCTTGCCCTGCGTGGCGGCCCGGAGCTGCGTGCTGAAACCGAACATGGCGTTGAGGCTGCAGTCAGCGATGAGGGTGAAGTCCTCGCTGCCGATCTCCGTGTCGATGATGGTGGCGTTGCGCTTGTTCATGAGCATCAGGACGTTGCCTTGGAACTCGTTGGGCGCCATGATGGTGGTCTTCATCAGGGGCTCGAGTACCTGGCCGCCGGCGTCGGGGAAGACCTTGCGGAAGGCCATCTGCGCCGCCAGGCTGAAGGCGAAATCGGACGAGTCCGTCACGTGCGTTGCGCCGTCGTTGACCACCATCTTGGCACCGATGACCTTGTGGCCCAGGAGGGGACCCTTCTCGCAGGCTTCCATGAAGCCCTTCCCGCATGCGGAGATGAACTTGTCTGGGATAGCACCGCCCGTCACCTGGTTCTCAAAGCTGTTCTGCTCGGGCTCCGAGTTGGGCTCGATCCAACCGACCACGCGGGCGAAATCTCCCGGGCCACCGGTCTGTTTCCGCAACAGGTAGTCGAAGTCCGCTCTCTGTGAGATCGTCTCACGGTAAGCGACGCGAGGCTGGCCCGTGACGCACTCGACCTTGTACTCGCGGCGCAGACGCTCGACGTAGATCTCTAGGTGTAACTCGCCCATGCCGGAGATGATGGTCTCCTCGCTCTCTTCGTCGACGTACAGCCGGAAGGTGGGATCCTCGCGCTGGAAGCGGTTCATGGCCTTACTGAAGTTGTCGGCGTCCGTCGTCCGCTTGGGCTTGATCGAAAGCGACATGACAGCGTCGGGAACGAACATGGAGGACATGGTGTACGGCAGGTTCCCGTCGGTGAAGGTGTCGCCGGACGCGCACTCGACGCCGAAGACGGCGCAGATCTCTCCGGCGCCGACCTCGCTGACGTCTTCCATCTCGTTGGAGTGCATCCGCACGATACGCGGGATCCTGACCTTCTTGTCGGTCCGCGAGTTAAACAAGTAGGTGCCCTTCCTCAGCGTGCCCTGGTACACCCGGATGTAGGTGAGCTGGCCGTAGTTGTTCTCCTCGAGCTTGAAGGCCAGACCGACGAAGGGCAGCGAGTTGTAGGGGACCAGCTTCGTCTCCGCCTCGCCCTTTGACTTGTCCAGCGCCAGGTTCTGGACGTCACCAGGATTCGGCAGGTAGTCGCAGACAGCGTCGAGCATGGGCTGGATGCACTTGTCGGCCAAGGCGGACCCCATCAGGACGGGGGTGAACTTCAGGCCGATGGTGGCCCTGCGGATGGCCGCCTTGATCTGCTCCGGTGTAGGTGTCTTCTCGTCCAAGAACATTTCGGCAATCTCGTCGTCGACGTCCGCCAGCTTCTCGATCAGCTCCTGGCGCTTCTGTTCGGCGAACCCCCGGAGGTCCTCGGGCACCTTATCCTCGACCCGGACCTGGACGCCCCTTGGCCCCTCAGTATAGATAGACCTCATGTTGATTAGATCGACAACCCCCTTGCACTGGTCCTCCATACCGATTGGTATCTGGATAGCGGCCGCAGGGATCTTCAGCTTAGAGTTGATCTGCTCGACGGCTTTCCAGGGGTTGGCACCCATGCGATCCATCTTGTTGACGAAGCTGATCCGAGGAATGTTGTACCGCTTCATCTGTCTGTCCACGGTGATGGTCTGCGACTGGACGCCGCTGACGGCGCACAGGATCATCACGGCACCGTCGAGAACTCTCAGAGCACGCTCGACCTCAATGGTGAAATCGATATGTCCGGGGGTATCGATAAGGTTGATGTGGTAGGTCTGCTCCTCGCCGTCCTCGATCTTCTTCCAATCGCAGAACGTGGCTGCGGACTGGATAGTGATTCCCTTCTCACGCTCGAGCTCCATAGAGTCCATCTTCGATCCGACGCCGTCCTTGCCTCGGACCTCGTGTATCTGCTTAATCCGGCCGGTATAGAAGAGGACCCGTTCGGTGGCCGTCGTCTTTCCACTATCGATGTGTGCCTGTTTCCCTTTTTTCAGCAACCATACTTTCTCATTGTAGCTCCCTCTTCAAGTCTCACATTCCATCCGAGACATCCCGAGGATTGCAAGGCAAGGAGGTGGTGGTATAAAAACGTACAGCAATGCCTATGTTGCGCACTCGCGAGAGGCGCTTCTTTTCTTCTGGGCTCATCTTAGCAGCGACTGCTTCGGGTGTCAGGCTCGCAGCATCCTCAGCGGCCTTCCTTAGCCTATTCAACGGGGCATCAGTGAATCTGCCCACGAGTAAACCGTGGCCTGGTATCCATTATTTCGCAACTTACGCAGCACCTGCAGCACCGCTGGCAGCGGCATATCTCGGTTTGGTCAGGTTGATATATCTCCTCCCGCCGACCTGGACCGGTGCCGCGATTAGGGGGGCCCGGAACGATGATACCGAAGCCGTCGGACGTATGCTCAAGAACCTGGCGCGACACCGCGACCCCAGGATCCGACTGTCGCCGAGAGCAGCGGTTACCGCCCCCGAAGCCCTCATGGCGAGAAAGAAGAAGCAAGGACGGCGGAAGTTGGGGTATAAAATTACAAAAGAATAGAAGTTGGCAAGCGAGAAAGGAAAAAGGAAGACAGATAAACCCACACCTCCAATCCGTCCAGACACTGCTCGACGCCAATCACCAAAAGTCCGAATTGGGAAAAAAAAAAAAGTTTTGGCTCTCGAGAATTGTCAGATAAGTAGTCCCGATAAGCATGCACTTACCAATTCAGTCTTTTGGTGCAGTGGCTAACTGACAACAATCAATTGATCGACGCCGCCAAGCGATTAACTTAAGTAGCGCCGGGGGCGATCTTAGCACTCGCTTATCGGATATAAACCGATTGGTGCATCGATATTGCGTATCGTATATAGCGATCTATTAGGGGCCCCTTTCTCAATACCATGGTAATCTACAAATTGTGAATAGGTAAGACTTAGGAAATACAGTCCCGAGACAGTCCCGATACGTAATAATAGATAACAGTAGGCTACAGTTGCTAGGTCATGTTATAATGTAGATAGGCGCGAATCTTCAATTGTCTTGTTTTTTAAGCGTTAGAGCTTTTAAGTTACATATAAGAGATGGAAATATGTAAGTTATTACGAACTTTTAGTTAACGTAACGACAAAGTTTTAAACCGTATTATATAGGTTTTCGAAGTAAAAGGTTTTTTTTAAGTTTTAATTTTTAAAACGAAGTATACTTTTAAAAATCAGAAATTTTGTTTAAAAAAATATTTAATGTAAAAACAAGTTTTTAGTTTCGTTATAAAATTCCGCAAAAAACCGGTAAAATATTTATATTTCAGTTTTATTTAAAAGAATTGTTTTTATATTAGATTCGTTAACAGGTTTTATTTTTCGAAACTTTTATCGTTATTTTTTCGAATATATTTTTAATATAAATGTCGTAACGTCTTACAATATCCAAATCATCCAACTTTAATTACTTATTTCTTAACAACTACAATATTAAGCGCCTTACAAAACAAACGAAAATGAACGTAGCTGTCCAGGTTAAAAATTAGATCTTAAACTTAGTAATAAAAAGCTAAGTTTTATTTATAGCATTTTGTATTTTATCTTCGAAGTGTAATTTACCAGTAGGTACGCCCGAGCTGATATTACTTTTAATTCGCGAAAATTGACGGTATCAAGCGAGATTCTCAAGTCAATGATGATCTATTAGAAGATTCGGTCTTCCAAGCGGGAGATCCGTTAGACTAAGTATCTAGTGCAAGTAATGGAGCAACATTATAAGTGTTTTATACGAATGAAACAAGGAAGATACGTCGATACACCTTCAAGATATTTCAATCTTTATATCATCTGCTCCTTCCAAAGAAAAAAACAAAACGCTTACGTTTTGGCGATACCAAAAAAAGAAAAAAGAAAATATAACCTAAAGCCAAATGCCAACTTCCTAAGTATCGTTTTCCTCGTATGCGAAGTATTCCGGGTTTACCATCAAGGCGCTTATTTAACTTCCTTTGCGCTTCCGTATACCAAAACCGCCTTTTTTGATTAGTACTGGCGTTTTTTGTCCTACAAAATATCTTTTGACGTAAGCGGGCGTCGGGAAAATAAGGATAACCGTAGGTTCTTTCTTTAATGATTCGCGTATAAAGTTTCGTATGAAATCCGGTACCGATACGCTGTCGATCGTAACCGAAGGTTTCTTTTCGGAAAAAACCTTACGTTTCGATGGCGTAGGAAAAAAGGAAGGATCGGCTAAATTAGCCAAAAAAACCAGCCGGCGAAGCGTAACCAGTTACAGAAAAAATTTAATAATACTTTACGGCGTTGGAAAAAATTAAAGTTTAGTAAAAACGAAAGCGGAAAAAGGTTAGTAAGCAAACGTAAAAAATGTTAAAGGCGAAACAGTAATAAGCTGTATACCTTTAAACGCCGGCTATCCGAAACGAAATGTCGTATCGGTTGCGGGACGGGCCGGCCAGTAAAAAATAGAAAAACCGGATAGCTGCAAAAACGTAACCGGATTATTTTAAAGGTTTTTATCGCGTTAAAAAGGCCGGTAATAATATTTTTTTTTAATATCCTTAATAACTTAAGCGACGATTTCCGTCTTTAAAGCTGCGGTATATTCCGAAAGCTTAACTTTAAATTAAAAACTTCTGTTATCAAAATTTAACAGTTTGCGAAAAACTTTTATAACCGTTATATGTAAACTTATAACAATTAATTCTGTTAAGGCGAAAACGTTTTTAGTATAACGGGCTAAGGTAGAAACGTTTTTAGTATAACGAGTAAGTTACGAAAGTAACGTAAAAATATCGGGATTTTTATATAAGGGTCGTCGAGTCGTTACGAGAAATATGCTAAAAGCTTCGTTTAATATAATACCGAAACCGCAAATAAATTTTAAGGCTGGCTTCGTAAAAAGCCCAGATTTCGTAAAAATCTTAAATATTTCGGTTAACG
Organism: Monosporascus sp. mg162; assembly: GCA_004155945.1. Lineage (NCBI taxonomy): Eukaryota > Fungi > Ascomycota > Sordariomycetes > Xylariales > Monosporascus > Monosporascus sp. mg162. Next base: position 59,854 of record QJNY01000368.1, read on the forward strand.
TTTTTCGAAAGCCGGAAGTATATCGCGAAACCGATTGTACGGGGTCGGAAAATAGGTTTTCAACCTACCGGGATTCGATTGCGAAGTTTATATTATCTGGCTTATCAAAAAATTTTTGGTCCGAATCGCCAAAACCCGATTTTTCGTTTAACGAAATTATTTAAACCTTTTCAAATTACGGAAGGATTTACCCAGTAGTAAACATAATAACGGTATTAATTATATTACCGCTTTAAGGCAGCTTAAAGTTTGCAGCTAAAATATCGTTATCCATATCGTCGCCCTCGATATTTATCTTGGTTTTTTTTGCGGTTTACGCTTTTTCGGTATTTTAACGACGTATTTCGGCCAGTTACTTTTTCGTTTTAAGTTGCGGAAAATAATAAGAAACGTATTTTTTGGCAAGGTACCGTCCTTTAAATCCGCAAAATATTGCTTCTAAAAAGGCGGAAGCTTAGTAACCTTCGGGAAAATGTACCAGTTCAAACCATAAAAACGTATCAAGTAAAAAATAAAAGATAACAAAGTTCTAAGGCCAGCTTACGCGCTACCGTAAATTCGTATTACTTTTACCAGTTTTCGTTAAGGCAAAATAATAACTTCGGTAACCTTAATTATATCGAAAAAAATTTATACCCGTATTGTATAAATATTTTAAAAAGTTTTGCAAAGCGACAAATAAGCTACGGATTCGAACGGTTTTACATAAGGTTAAATCGTAACTAAATGCTAAATCGTCTTTTCGACAGCGAATCTTAAAAGATAACTACGCAAAATGATTACCCAAAATTCGGGAACCGACTTTATATTAACCACAGCGTCGTAATCGGAAGTTTTCATAATAAAATTATCGTCTTAAATACGTCCGTTCTTAGAAATATTTGCTGCAAAATCTTTAAAAAAAAAGCGGAATTACCAAAATTTTTTTAATTTTTTTTCTATCGTGCTACGTCGCCTTTATACTTGTTATTCTCGTCGGGTATTACCTAAATATCTTGTTTCTAAGCGAAATCCCTTTTGAAAATATTAAAAAGTTCCGTTTTACGATATTTATTTATTACTTTAAGCCCTGTAAGAAAAAGGATTAAATTATTAATATAACGGAAACAATAAAGTAATTAATAAAAAAAAATTCGGAAAGCAATAAAAGAAAAAGTTTAAAAGGATTAAAAAAAAAATTGTATGCATAAAAGAAGTAAGCCCGTAAGTAAATTTGTTAAATTTTATAAAAAAAGGAAACAAGGTAAAATTTTATAAAAAAGTTATTTTAAAGGCTTCCGGGGTAACCGTACTATTATATTTGTTTTGGGTATGATATTTAAGAATTTCCAGTCGCTGTTATTTTCCGTATTCGGCATATCTTAAAGTTCGGGATTTTTTTTATCTTTAATTTTTTTTTACTTAACGGATATTTTTTATCCAAATCGTTTACGAACTTAACATCATTTTCCATTAACGCCAATCTAAGATACCGTTTATCGTCTTTAACATTATATCCTTTCTATCGAATAAAATATTCTAATAACGGGCGATTACCAATTTTCGAAACCTGCCGTTAAAAAAAACATTCGATCTCATAAAATACCTATTCGCCGTCGTCGCCCTTAACGAAAATACGGCCAGGCTAGGGTCGACGTCTTTTCTAAAAATCTTTTATCTTCGGCGCCGGAAATAAATGGGCAATACATACGACACGGTACACCCTTTACTGCCGAAAAAAGTTTAATTCGTACGCCAAATCCCCAATTTTTTTAACGACCGTAAAAAGGCTGGTACGCTACTAAAAGTACTTACGGAAAAGTTTGCCGGGAAAATGGTAACCGTAGTAAAAACGTAAATAAACCTTTTATTTTACGTTAAATTATATTAAGTTCCTGCTTTTATCGTAACGTATCTTGGAATTTACGGCAGCAAAGTCGATAATTAACTAAACTTCCTTTTGATATAATTTGCGAAATATTTCGAAATCTGGGAAAAACTTAAATACTTTAAGAACCGATAAAGGAATCCTTATTTTAAGGCTATAAATAATTTTGTTAAGCAATTTTCTAAAAGTAAAATATTTCGAATTATTAAGGTTATGCTATAAAGTTAGCAAAATATTTACTTAAAAGATATCGAAAGCCGTTATATAATATCGAATAACTATTTCGACGTCTTGGTTACGTCTTTTAAATAATCCGTCTGTTTATAAGTAATAAGTAATAACTATTATTAATTACGCCGTTAAACGTAAAAGTAATAACTGTTAAACGTCGTTAAGGAATTTAAGGTTACGGTTATTAATATATTACGCCGGAATTTCCCAATCGAAAACCGTAAAAACCAGGAAAATTAATTCGGCTTAATTTTCTGCAATATATATAATATACCTTAACAATAAAATGCTACGCTTACTAAACTTGCAGATAATAATAAGAAACCTATTTAACAACGAAAAACCAAAAACGCGTTATATGCAGTTTTCCGAAAAAACTGGACGTAAACTGACAATAAAATCCTACGCCACTATGTAAAAAGGCTGGAAAAGAAATTTTATAGGCTATAATTTGCCGAATATCTTTCGGCGGTCGGTCGAATTCTCGAAATACTCAGGGTATATTTTCGTTTATTCTTATAAACGCCGAATAACGGTTAAAATAGAAACATAATCGACATTATAAGCTATTCGGCTTATCCCGAAATAATATTTTTTGTTATTATCGGCAAAGTGTTACAATTCTCCAGGCTGGGGGGGGAATCTTTTTTGGTTGCTGTCTGATCTGTTCTACAACTGGGGTGGGGGAGCAGCCACATATAGGCTTCAGCTCCTTTGTCCTTGCAATCTTAAGGCCACAAACAGAACCCGTTTGTTCCATTCAAACGTCCTTCCAACAAACACCACAACTACTGACAGTTATATATTATTTCGAAAATATCCTGGACGTAGGAATCCGGTATATAAAGGCGTTTCGCCCTTATACGATCCGTATTATATAAAAATCCGTTTTCTTAGAACGTAAATTTAAAAAACTTAATTAAGGTATTTTTGGCGCTTTTTTTACTTAGTTCTGCAAAAACCTTGGATTACTTTACGTCCGTTTTGTAATCTTTAAAGATTTTCTTTTTAAACGCCGGATTTATAAGAACTTCCGTAGTTACTATATAGCCGAAATCGTCGAATAAATCCTTCAGCTGGCTTTTAATTTTATCTTGAACTTTTTTCGTATCTTTAAGAATTGGCAAGGTAAAGAAACGTAATAAAATGTCGGGTACGAAATTTATACAGTTCGGAATATAACGGACGTCGAAGTTAAATTAAGATAAATAATCCGATATAGTAATTAGCTTAACGTTTATTTTAATTAGGTTTTACAATTTTAAGTTCGTCTGGTTTACTATTTTCTTCGTAACTTTGCAATTAATTAAAATTACGATAAGCATAAAATACGATTATACGCGGATTCGAAAGCTTCAGCAAACCCAAACCAAGCAGAAAAATTTTAATTTTGTTACCTAGTAACGCTTTTCGGCTTAAGTAAAAACTTTACTAAGAAATATAATCGGCTAAATAGCGTTTACGGGAAAGTAAATATTATCCCAATCGTTAGCATTAAAATGGAAAATTATAACGTTATAACCCTTTTCCCGAAAAACGTCCAACTTAATAAACGTTTTACGGAAAAGGTTTTAATAAATAAGGTAAATAATTTTCGTTAAATCGTCTTGGATTATTTGGAAACTTTTCAATTTCTTTTTAATAAAGTTAAAATATTGTTTGAATATCCAATTTCTACGGCCGGTAGCCGTAACGGAGATAACTTTAGCTTTACGGCCTTCCGCTAGCATTTCGGTTTTACGCTTTTAAAAGGGTTCGAACTTTTGCTAATACTAAGGAATAAATTTTCGTAAGAAACCAGTTATACCAATATACTTTTTTAACGTACCTAAGTTATCTGGAAAACGTAATTTTCTAATCGCAAGCAGGCGATCTTCGGTAATGAACATACCGAGGCCGTTAATAAGAAAGCCTAACAAAACGATAGCCGGATATCCAAGGAATAATTTCTTGGCGGATAAAGTTAAACCTATTTCTTCAAAATAATTAAGCATCTGGTAGAGGTAGTTAACGTATTTGTTAGCAGTATTATTCGCTATTACCACGTTATCGATAAAAGCCTTTGCGAAAAACCTGTATAAACGAAAAGTTCTATCTATAAATCGCTGGACGTATACGGGATTATTTTTGAAACTTATTAAGATAATGTTAAACATTTGCAATCCGCGCGAAAAAACAATAATTATACGGTTCTTATAACTGGGCCAAACGGGAAGTTAATAAAAAAAACTCGAAGCGTTTACTACGGATAAATATTTCTTAAAACGCAGCTTATTAATTATATTATCTTAATACGGTAACAGGTAAGCGTCGGGAATTATTATTTTATTTATCGGGCGTAAGTCGATAATAACGCGACCTTTACGTTTTCCGGGCTTTTCTTACAGCAGTAAACCATCGTAAGTCCTTTTATACGGCCTATTAAGCCGGTCGTATTATAACGTTTTCTATATAACGAATAAAAAATACGCGAAAAAGGTAGGAAACTTTATATCTTTAAATTTTCTTTTTTCGTATAACGGATCTAATATTTCATTTACCATTTTCCTTTCATCGACGCTCAATAAATACGGCTTGGCTGGCTTTATCTGGTATTGCCAGCCGTCGATAAAATCAATGCGCATTTTATCTTCATTTAGTATGTCGATAATACCTTTTTTTTTTCCCAAACCGAAAGACTTTCGGTATACTTCTTAATTTTCTGGGCCAGCTTCGGATTTTGGTTATATATATGTACGCCCTAGAAAGTTTCGATTTCCGGGACGCTCGTCGGCTGGATAGTTCTAAAAAAAGGCGGCCTTTTTCCGGGACGTAACTTGCCTTTAACGACGGTCTAAACGTTTTCGGGGGTCGAATCCTGGAAAGATAATGCGTTAAGGATTTCGTCCGAAATATTTATTTCGGCAACAACTAAAAGTTATAAGATTTAAGGGCGTTATCGTCGTCGGAAGCGGCCGTAACTATCTGCAGCATAAACGCCTTTTCCCATAATACGGCCACGTATCCGTTTTCTTCGGAGTCCCAGATGTTACCAAAACGCGCGTTTCTTTTTATACGAACAGATTTATCCGAATCGTTTAAGAAAGGAACGAATTTTTCCGTCTTAGCTAATGTTATAACGTTTATAGCTCCGTAATAAATGGCCTTAAATAAATAAACTTTTTCGCAGCCCGAATCGTCGGTATCTAACAGGTTAACGTATTTCACCGGGATCGTAAACATGGTTTTGGAAGGAATCAATACGTTATCCCTCGCCAAAACCCGTCGTGAAATTGGTCTACGCTTCCGATAAATTTTTATAAAAACTTCGAAATTTTTGCAAAACGTTATTTTTGCTCACTGTTTCGGATAGTTAACGACAACACTATATTGGTATAAAAACTCGGTACTTAAGAATGGATTAAATTTAAGCTTTTAGATTACCTATGCCGATATATCGAAAAAGCTAGTTTTTGGGAAACCGAATATATTTCTTAATATATAAACGCGAAAATTAGCTTTTTCGGTAAATATTACAGTTACGCCGACTTTACAAATACGGATTCCGGAATAAATCGTAAACTTCGCATTAAAGGCGAATTCAAAATTCAAAACTTAATAATTAAAACGTTCGTATAGCTAATATTAAGGCATACCGTAATAAGCTTCGTAATATCCTCCAAGAAAACTTGTATTACGTAATAACTATATTTAAAAATATCGTTTCTAAAACTTAGCGTAAAAAGAGGGCTTTGCAATAATCGTATTAAAAATCTCATCGGCGATAAAGCTATCTTCAGCATCGGGCCTTATCTAAGTACCGTTGGAAAGGTTAATGAATTGGGACGAGGAGACTCAGTTCCGATCAGAGCATCTTTGATGGGCGGGTCACGATAGAATAGCCGAGTGCAGCGGTAATAAACGCAAACAAAAAACACTGTATTTGGGTCCGTGTTGAACTAGACTAGAGATGAGTGTATAAGTAGACGATAAGCGATGATGAACATGTTTCGGGGTTGCGCCCGGCGGAAAGAGCTCCTAGAAATATATATGTAAAGCTAACTAACTGATTAGCCAAGCCATGCCCCCTGGTCCGGCACCCTGCACCATTTTAACCCTTTTTTCTTAAGATAAGATTATCTTTAATCCATTTTAAGAAATAAATAAAAATATAACGTAATTAATTCTTAACGTTATGGACTATATATAAAACCTATTAATTAATTTGATTAGCGCTTACGCGGCTTATCTTCTATTATTCTTAACTTAGGACTTCGTTTTCGACGTTTAACTAAATCCTTTCGCTGCTTGGCCCTTTTTTTGCTTTTTTTAAGCTTATCCTTTGGTTTTTTTATACTGATTAAAAACTTGTACTTAGTTTAGTTTGGCTATTTTTATGGGAAATATGGTTCTGGTTTTTGCCTGGTATTTTCGAATATATCTTTTATCTATTTATACGGCGTAACATATTAACCTTGTATTATTACTATTGCTCGCTGATTACCAACCTTCGGTCGAAGCTTATATTTTATCTTAAATGGTAATTTAGTAAATGTTAAATTAAAACGTATAGCTTTAAATACCGATAGGCCAATTTAAATTAATAAGGAAAGGGATATTAATATCGGAAATAGTTATATAAATAACTGCTAAAATTAATTAAAACGTTGCTTTTATTTACGTCGTTTATTATAAAATAATTGGGCAAATTAATTAAAATTTAGTTTATCGTTATTTTCTTTAGTTAATAAGGACGGAAAATTTTTAAGTTAATTTTTTACGTTTTTTTTAACGTTTTCCGTTTTTAGTTTTAGGCTTAGAAATTTTTTAATTACATCGGTAATGTTGTTTTTTATTCGATATTCGCTAAATTCTATCGCTTTAGTTATGATTTTGTTTCCTTATTTTGCAGGGTTACGGTAAATAATATAAAAAATATAAGTAATCCATAGTTCGCAAACATAATATTTGGTTTAGGTAAGCATTTTGACGATTACTATACGGGTAGACGGATTGTCGAGTTTTAATTTTTTTTTCTACGTTTTTCGATACAGTTAAAGTAATAACTAGGTACGATTTTTAATAGTATAAATGTCGAATATTAGCATTAAACGCTTTAATCGGTCGTATAACATATTAATTTAATACCTTATTAAATCTTTATTAATCGAAACTTTATTTAAGCGATAAATTATATATATTTCGGGTTATTGATATTAATCGCCTTTTAAATTTTATTAGGAATTAATTTAAACTTGTTACATAAAATTATTCGTCCAGCTTTTGGAATAACGGCGATAATTTTTAAAGGTACGTCCTGGGCGATTATCTGGATAAAGGTAGTAACATTTTTAAAACGTAAGTAGGTTTTATTTTAAACGATCATAAAGGTTTATTATAAATATTTAGTTATTTCGTTATATTACGGTTTTGTTAATTAATATAATAACGGATTAATATTTTTTTATGGACGTTAATTATTAATGTTCTTTAAATATATAGGAATAAGCCGATTAAAACGAATTTAAGGCGCAACTTTTTTTATAAAGTAAAGAGTAAAATTATTATTATACATTTTTTTAAGAAATTTTACCATGTTATCTTTTCCTTATACGGGTATATTAGCCGATTATATTAGCTTTCCAAAATCCGAGGTATTTAACTTTTTGGAGCTTTCGCCCTTATTTAATATAGTATGCTTTTTAAATTACGATATAATAATTAAGAATGTATTAATTAATATGCTTAAGTATAATATTAAATAACTTAGGGATAATAATAGCAGCTGGGGATAATATATAATATATATATATAGGTATAAGTACTTTGTAAGTATTAAAGTATAATTGCTATATAGGTACAGGAATTCGCTAAAATCTGCCAGTAACTTATGCGTCCAACTGATTAAATATATTTAAGGCTAATGCACCGAATTTTTGCAGATAAAATGTATACGCCGAGAAAATCCCAGAAAATTTTATCCAAAATTATATAGAAAGGTGCCCTCGTCGTCGCTTTCTTTAATTAAGTATATATATTCGTTTTTCGCACCTATACTTTTCTTGCATCTTTTTTATAATACTATTCCAACTTTTCCCTTTAAACTTAATATATATTTAAATATATATATAATTATTTTCGTTATATTAATTAATATTATTATAAATTCTCGGCAATTATTAAATTTACGTAATTCTCAAAGTTTTCGCGGAAATACAAGCCTAAGTAATTTATTCCTGTTATAAAAGAATCGTTTATTAAGAAAAAATCCGGTTTAGGTAATAAATTTTCAGATTTTAGTATTAAAAAGCTTATCGATTCTAAAATTAAAGCGAATATTAATAAACTAAACGAAATCTTTAATTATCGTCGTAAAATCCTGGCGGTATTAAACTTGTCCATATTTTCTAGATTATTAACCCGTCGTATCGATAAGCTCTTAAGCAGTATTCGGGATTTAAAACTTTTATATAATCCTAATAACGTTTGCAAATCGTAAAACTTAATATATCGTTAAATATTTATTCTTAATCTTACCCTTACTTTCCAATATAAATTCCGTAATATAAACTTTAATTAGGATATTTTATGACCAAAAATACTGGTTATAAATAATTTATTATTCCTAAAACCTTAGCCGATATAATATATACTGCTATTAATAAAAGTAATTAAAATACCTCCAAAACCTAATTTAATCCTTGGTATCGTTAAATAAATAATCGGTAGTCGGCGATCAGTAACGTTTATACCTATTCCCATTAACCTACCGATACCTAATAACAATTTATTTGCCAGGTTTTTATTAACGGTTTCGATAATCCCAATACGTCGGGCAAATCCTCGGGTTACTAATTAAGTCCTTGGACTATATACTAACATCGAAGCATTACGTTTTCGTCGTATTTATTTCGATAATAATTAAAATATGGCCAGATTTTGAAATAAAAATAATGTTATATATTACGTTATACTTAAATATATCGAAATAAATACTTGGTTTTTCTGTAATATCGTTAATAAAATCCGTTAATTAATACAAATATTCGGGGTTATGTTTATCAGGGTTATCGGTAATCCAATTATTAATTAATACTTACAATAACAAATCAAAAGTAAAAACTTTTAAACGGTTGCAAATACTTAATCCAATATAATTAAGTATTTCCAGTTAATAGAACACTTAGTAGTTTATCTAATATACGTCGAAATTTATCGGGCTAATCTTTTAAATCACTTTATATCTGCCTTTACCAAAAATCCTAAATACGTTATTGGTTTATTTATTTAAGCATTCGATATACTTAACCTAATACCTTACAAACTTTGCGAAAAATAACATATAACGTCGGAACATCTTAATTAATACGGAATATACCTATTCTTTAAGTATTAATCGATTCTTAGCTTTTTTAACGGGGCCTATAATAATTATATCGGGTTTATCGAAAGGCATAATTATATTTTTCGAAACGAACGGTTTAAGGCATTTAAGGCCAACTTTTTACGATTACCACGAATCAAAAAAGATATTCGTACAAAAACTTATTTTATTATTAAAATATACGATTAGGATTAACTTCGAAACAAAGTAAAAAAACATATTATTAATTCCCGGTTCCAGGCGAATACAGCCAAACGTATTAATTACGAATAAAGCATAATGGTTATCGTATAAAGTATCGGTAAACGGAACGGTAAAGGAATTTAAGGAAACTATTATACTTTAATTTCTTGCAATTAATCGCGTTAATTTCCTCCGTTCTTTTAATCGTATCGTTTTTGTCGTATCGTTATCGTTTATAACTGTATAACCTTTAAGTCGGCCACTTAAGGTCTGCATTTTAATATTTATTTTTATAAGTTTTAAAGCTTTAAGCTGCTAATTTTTAAGTAACTCGATATTCGTAATATCCGAAATGTTTAATACCGTATCGTCGCTTTAATCAACAAATAATTTCGTTTGATCGTTTTTTTATAAATTAATCAGCTTTTAATATCCTTTTTTATCTTTTACAAATTGCTTTAATTTATTAACAAAAAAAATACTTTATAATTTCGTTCCATTAATTTTTTCCAAATAGTAAATACTTAAATTAATAATATTATTAATTAAATACGAGCTAGTCCAACGGTACTTTAACTTTATATTTTTAAATATGTTTATATATCGTAACGTATTATATAATAATACTAGGTCGTTTATTTTTAAAAGTTTGCTTTTTATTTTGTTTTTATCCTTTTTATTCGCTAATTTAATTATTTTACGGCGTTACTTAACGATCACTTTAATAACCTTGGCCACATTTTTAGCTTTTCTTTTTAAAAGCCAAATATTTTACGCAATTAAATTTTTTCTCGAAATATTTAGGTCCTAAATTATAATTCTCTATATCGGCAGGATTATTTCGATCGGTAAAAGCGCTTTTTATCCGTACAACAGTTTATAAAAGCTAAGGCCATAACTTTTTATAATGGTATTGTCGGCGAAGACCATCTTAGGCAAAAGCTTAACCCATCCTTTATTAATTCCATTCGTCGCTTTTATCAAGGCTTTAACGATCGAAACGTATCCTTTTTCGACTAGGCCTTATCGCCAGGCTACATACGCAATACCAACTTTCTTCTTAATCCTTAATACGTCGCAGGTTTTAATAACTTCGCCCTTATTTTTTAAACTTCCGTTAATCTTAATCTTAATCTTAATATTATATCGATAAAAAACGTATTTATCTAAAAACTTTTTAATTATTACTAACGTAATTAATCGTAAAACTTTAACTTCCAAATAATCGGATAATTTATACTTAACTTCGACCGGAACTTTGTAACTATCGTTATTAAATATAAATTAAATATCGATCACTTAAATAATTATTATATTAATCGGTACGAAAATCTATAACCTTTTTCGAAACGTCGATCGGCTGCTTTTTAATATTTAACATACGTAAATATTACTTCCCGAACATAACCAAATATATTACATTAATAATATAAAGTTACTATATAACGATAAATCGAATTTCGCCCTTTATAATTATAATCCTTATAACATTACCTAATTACCGCAAGTCGCTTTTATTCGGTATTAACCATTCGCCGGCTGCCGTATTTTTTATTTACCTTACGTTAAAAAATACAGTTCTAAACGAAATAATTTAACGTTTCGGATTTAAAAGTATTTCTTTTTTTTTTAAAACATTATCGAACCGATTAAGGAAATCCAATATCGTTAAAAACCTAACGTACTTTTGTAACTCCTTAAACCAATTTCTAATAAAAGGTCCTTGTCGCCGATCTGTATTAATAAATATAAAGGTTATACCAATTAAAATAAAGTTAAACCGAATAACATTAAATTAAATATTAATAAAGTTATCGATTTCTTTTTCTTATTAATCGTTTAACGCGTTAAAAGCTTTAAATAGCTTTTGGAATAAACCGTCCGCTATTATATTCTTTTTACCGGAAATATACTTAATTTCGAAATCGAATATTTTTATCTAAATAATTTAACGAATAATTATAACATTAAGTAAAAAACTTAAGGAATTATTAATTTAAGTTATTAATACCTTAACGTTAATCTTTAATACAAATCGGATTTTATAAATATAATTCCGGAATTTCCTTAAAATCTTAAAAATAACTCGATATTTTAATTTACTAACGTCGTAATTTAATTTAGCACCTTTTTAAATACCATTTCCAAAACGTACGAAATACTATATTCCATTAATTAATTAGCCGAAAGTACTTCCAAAGCCTTTTTTACTTACGTTTATTTTTATAATAATTTTTCTAGCATTAAAGTTATAATTTAAAGTAATTAAAATCGGGGTAATAATAATCGCTTTTTTAATATTTTCGATTACGTAATTTTAATCGGGGCCTTAAATAAAAAGTTAATTCTTCCGGAATAAACGTATAAAAAACTTTATTTTAATAGCAAAATACGTAATAAATATCCGATAATAAACGATAATACTTAAAAAAGCTTTAACTTCCGAAACGTTTTTATAAGGTTAAATCTTTAAAACTTTTTTTACTTTAATTATATCTAATCGCCGTTTATTCGTTCCGTAAATAAATCCGATTATAACGATTATTTTTTAATATTATTAAAACTTTTTTATATTAATCGTCGTACTAATAAGCTTATAATTAAAAAAGGTTTTGTTTATATTAACGATATGCTTATAAACGAATCGCCGAATTCTTGGAAAAATTATTTTATCGTTATATTTTATCTTTAAACTTTTAATTTTAACGTTATCGACGAATAGCCGGGTTATATCGGGCATTAAATCGTCCAAAATCCTTTTCATTACGCGGCAAAAATAAGCTATAAAGTTGGTAAACCTATAAAGCATAATGGTATACCTCAAAAATTTTAACGATATCGCGAAAATAATAAAATCTTTGCTAACTAAAACCAAAATAACCTAATCGTAACTTAAAAAAAAGTTTATTAAGGTAATTAAAAAATATATAACAAAATCTGCAAAAAATTCGTCGTAATTATCCGGCATAAAAGCATTTCCTAAAGTAACAGCATTTAATTTAATTACAAAATTAATTAATCGGAATTTATTATTCTTTTTTTCGATTAAAAACTAAGTATTTTTATATATAACATAAAACTATTTGAAAATACCTTACTGGATACGTACTTTTAATATTTCGATTAGCTTATTTTTAATACTTGCCGGCATTATTATGCCCTTAATTTGTTACGCCTTATAAGGAATCGTTCGAATTTTATAATTTGGTACGATATTTAATTTAATTTTACTATACTTTTTCTAATCCTAGGTTAAGGCAGCTTTTTTACGAAAAAGTATCCTTTCAAAAAAAGCTTTCTTTACGCGGATAAATTTGTTTCTTAATTAATTAAGAACTTCGTCGACGCGTTCCTTAATAAGTCGGGTTTTTCGGAGTATAGTAATAAATTTAGGGAATAAAGTAGCCAAAAGTATACTAAGTTTGTCGAGCTTTTTTCCATTTTAATTAATAACTTACTAAGCTTTTTCGAATTCCTTAGCTTTTTAATTCGGATTTCCAAAAGGTATTAATTTATTAAAGGGTGCATTGTCGACAAAGATTATTTTCTTTTATTTAAGTTTATATATCGTATTAATCTGAACGGTCCGATTATTATTAATCTTTTGTTATATTTTGTTTTACAGTATTTTATATAAAATATATGCTAATTTTTCGACGTTAAATTAACTTAAAATCTTATTTCCGAATTCCAGCTTATTATTAATAACTTCTTAAATCATTTTTACGTTTTAATTAACGCAGGTATTATTAACCGAAAAAATATAAAACTTATAATTTGCTCGTTTATCCTTTCGTTCGTAAACTTACTTTCGTTAATAAAACGGCCTATTATTTTACCGGCTGCTTTTTTTTTAAACTTTTCGTTAATACGAATATTACGCGTAACTCGTTTTACAAGAACCAAAAAGATAATAATCTTCGACGGGCCAAACTTTAAAATTCCTTTCATTACGTTCTGGTTTATATTAAACGTTACCTTTAATTTAGCCATAAAATTAAGTCCTAAAATTAATAATTACGTAATATAATAATTATTAACCACAAACAAAAAAATAGTAATTAATCAGCTAATTAACTAAACGGAAATTTCGATTATATTTTCGAACGAAATCCTTTTTTGAAAATTAAAGCCTAAAAATAATACGCGGGTTTATCGCATAACCAGTCCATGTCGCTTAACGTACGACGTAACTATAACGTTCGATTCGGCTTTAATATTAATAATTCCATTAATTAAATTTTCGTTATTTCCGTAACTTACTTTAATTACCAGTTTAAATAAAGGGGTAATATATTTAATTAAATTATATTACTGGATCGACAAAACTTTAATTTCCTTTTAAGTTTTTGCTTTATAACCGATATCTATAATAAGGATTTTAACGGGTTTTTTTACTTCTGGAACTTTTAATCCTCGCATTTCGGCTTCGATTATTTTAATCGTCTTCTTATTTTTATAACTAAATGCCTTTAAAGTTTTAACGGCCATAAAGTTCTTAAAAGCTTTTCCAAAATCTGGGCAAACTTCGATTAATTCGGACTAAATAATCTTAAACTTTTTTTTAAAGTTTTCCCGGATTTTCTTTTTCTAAAATTTAACTATATACTTATCGATCAAGCTTTTATAAGTAAAGATATTATCCGTTTAAATAATATCGTTTATTTAAAAAGTACTGGCATTTATTTAAAGGATATTATTTATTTAAACGCCGACTTCCATATTGTAAAACGATAATCTTTCGTGTATTAATTTATCGTTATTAATTTCGTATTCGGTTTTGTTCCTTTTTACGCCTTTAAATTTTTTTTCTTTATCTTTAAAACGCTTAGCTATTATAACGCTAGTAAGTACAATCGGTTAATCAAAGTCGTCGATTTCTAAAACTTTAATTTCTTTTAAATATCGGGTATTTTTACTTTCGATAAGGTTATTCCATAGCTATTTACGTAACGGTACCTTTTTATAATATAGCTTTCCGTTATGGTCGACGAAATGTATTATGTTAATTTCGATTACCTTATTTTAATTAATATCGGGCTTTTGTCGATTCGGCTTTAGGATCGTAATATACTTTTAAAGTTTAACTAAACTATTAATATCCGGGTCGGAACTAGTTAATTAATTATTTACGCCCTTAAAAATATCGTTTTGCCGATCAAAATGCCGCATCTTTCCTTTAAATCGGGTAAGGAAAGCTGGCGAACCATGGATTTATTTTAAGATTTTCTTCCAAATCGGGATTTACTATTCGATCGTCTAACTTTTTAAAACCTAAAGGAATTAAATTATGCTTAACGTTACTTTATTTTCCGGGGATCTAAAGAAAATGGTATATTTATCGTCGGCGAGTAAGACCAATTCTATAGTTTCCATATTAAAAAATAAACGGCATTTTTACATAATATATCCTGGCTTTAGGTAAAATTAATAAATATTTTAATCAAAATTGCCGAAACGTCCATTTTAACCTTAATAACTTTTACGGTAATCTTTTCGGCCTCGGTATTTACCTCGTTTACGGTAAGGGCTTAATTAAGTGTAATTATCCGGCTGGAAATTGACCGCATTAATCGATAGGTTAGCATTATAGTTGTATGCCTAAGGTGTTTTTTATCTTGGCGGAGCGTAATACTGTAATATCCGGGCTGCTTTTCGGTTATGTATTTTTTCTTTAAAAGTCTTTAAGTTCTGGATCTGTCGGGCTTGTACGATCTTTAGGTTTTATAGCGCATTTGTAATTTTTAATACTTAATTAATACGGTTAGATGGTTTTGGTTGCGGCTAAAAGCTTCCTGGTCGTTATTGCTTAGGTTTTTAAATCGGATTAGACCGTTCCTTTTTTTTTTTATTAATGTCGAAGCGGATACTTTTTTACTATCGCTTACGTTTTTTAAGTTTAAGAAATTCTGCCTTATTTAAGGCTTAGTTTTTAATTAATATCGAAATATTGTCGTAACTGGTTACGTACAAGTTCTTTAGCTTTATAAACGAATTATTGAAAATTCCTTTAAGATAATTAACGGATAACTCTTTCAGTAAGTTTTTAATATATTCGTTCTTAGTAGTTGTTTTGCCTTTTTGCTTAGTTTTTTCAAGGATGTTTTTTACCTTAGCAGCATGCTTTAAATAGTATTTATAAACATAATTAATCTCCCTAGAAAAGACGTGACCGTGTAGACAAAATTGGATAAAATGATAGATTACTACCTCAATTCCTAGGCTTCACTAAACCCATCCCTCTCGCAGACATCTCACTCCAAAGCGACTTCAAACTGCCTTGTCCCGCTCCTATCCGCGTCGATTCTTGTCGAAATTTTGGACGGTCTTCGCAATCGGAAGCAGCCGGGCAAACTATCGCTCGTAATCCTCTATACATCGTTCCAAAATCTGAACTTCGAAATTATCAAGCCGGTTACCGCTTTCCCCTTCCAGTTCCCCTTCCAGTTTCGCCAATACTCCGCTCATGATCGTCATACTTTCCGCCATATATTCTTATAAAAATCGATTCCCGTTATTTTTACGAATCAAATCGTATCCGAAAATTAACAACCGAAATCGATCACTTTGGGAAAGATTTTTGGAATCGATAATGGTATCGATGGTTTTAGCCCGTCCGGTAATTTTGTACGAATTATGTACCGTTAATACGACAGTTTCTGTGGAAATCCTACGGTTACGGATTACCGGTATCGTATATTCGGACTTGCGCGGCATACTGTCTTGGATAACTCGAGAAAATAGCGTGGGAACGATCGAGCCGTAAGATTGGCGAAGGCTCGGAAAGATGCCAGCCTTTTATACGCAGTACGGCGCAATTAAGGTTTACCATTAAGGTTTGCTTTTAAGGTTTATCCTTAAGGTTTATCCTTAAGGTTTACCGTTAAGGTTTATCCTTAAGGTTTACCGCGCAAAGCTTAACATCTCCTAAGTCATATTATCTGTAAGGACCCTACCGAACCAGCCAGCAGGCATAAGGTTCATCAGAGTCGAAGCTTATCGGCAACTACGTATCAGTCAGCTTCAAAGTAAGGCTCTATAGGACTAAGGTATCAATCTATCCTAACCGTGAAAACCATTAATTAGTCATCGTATTCGAAGGTACTGGGTATAATATCTATCGTGCAAATTACATCGTGTAATAATTTTCTATATATTTGGCTCAGCCTTGAAAATAAGGCTTAAACCCATTCGACCTTGCATAAACATAATTAAGGATATCGCGTTAAGCTTGCTTTATTAAAGTCCTTAATCGATCTTTGGCGGTCCGAATTTATTTTGGGTTTTACAGCTTGAAAGTTTTAAGGATACGTTTGGACGTTTCGTTTTATTAGGTTATATTATTAAACACAGCTTTAACCCGATTTTTTATAAAGGGGCTGTTAGTTTAGTAAAATAATTCGGCGATTATCTTAAATTCCTTAAGCTTATACTTTATAAATAGTTTGTTAATTCCTTTAAGCCAGTTAGTAATTTTAATTCTTAAAAAGCCGATAAATCTAGGAAGATTATAAAAAACGAAAATTTATTTATGATATTAGCAGGGAAATCGTAATTAAACTGATTAATAGATCCAAAGGATATAACGTTCGATATAAGTATTTCCAGTTTTGTGGATAATTTTAAGTTCCGGGTTGATATAATATTTCGTCCTTATAGTAGGTTAATAGCGATTTTTGGGTTCGTTTGAGTAATCGTATCCTTGGTTAACTTTAGAAATCTAATCGGACTGCTAGTACTTTGGAGTTTAATTTCGCTAAGCTTATTATCGTAAGGGTTTTTTGTTGATCGGTATTAGGTAATCGTATTTAAAGTAAGATTTTGGTTTTTTGTAAGGCTAGGGAAGTTCGGTGTTAACAATAATCCGTGTTATAAATGGACCTAAATAACAATTTTAAAAAGCTTCGATAGGCTTTTAAAAAACCTATTAAAGTTTATTTTAAATTAATTAATGCTACCAGTTTTTAAATTATTTAAGTTCTGAAATGTTATTCCAAACGAAGTATGTTTAGGCATAAAGTAAATAATTGTCCGCGATAATTATTTTAAGTATATTTTTCCTTTTTTTCGGACCTGAAAAGCAAATAATTTTTTCCTTTTATTATCCGTCCGAATAGCTTTATTTTGATCGTCGTTGCGTTATTAGTTATTTAATCGTACCTTTTCTAACTTGTTAATTAATACTTTTATTATTAACTTAAACGCTATAATATTTAAGCTTAACAAAAGAAGTAAGTCCTAAATAATACCGCTTAATAATAACCAAATTAGATATTATTCGATTAATGCTAGGAAGGTTTAAAATATGTTTTATAACGTTTTTTTCCTAATTTTTGCATTATATTAAAAAACGTTATTCCTTTTTCGATATTTTTTTTTCGTATGCAAAATAAGTAGCTTTACAGCCTTATTTCTTTTTTTTATTCGTATTTGTTGTCTTATTTATATCGTTAATCTTGTCGTCGCTGCACTTATTTTGATTAATTTAAATCTTAATAACCACGTCGCCAGCGACGCAGTTTTGGCTTTTTTAGCCCTTATTAATCAAATTTCGTATTTTGTTTTATTACGTAATTTTCCTGTTAATACGTATAATATCTTAAATTGCGTAATCGGTCCAAAACTTAAGTGATTAATTTATATTCCAAAATCGGTCGCCTATACGTTCGTACTTTTTTACCGTCGTCCGAATAAAGCTGTTCTTGTAATAAGGCCTTAATTTAACAGCTTTTTCTTATTGATCGTACAAAAGGTCGCGTTTTTGTTATAGTTGCGGTCGTTAATTGCTTGTCGCTTAAGTTATCGTATCTGTAGCCATTGTCGTAATCGTATTCGAGTCCAGATACATTTAAGCAAAACCTCGTCCCTTTTAATCCTTCCGACTATTAATCGGAAAATCGAGAGTTCGATCCTTTCCTTGACAGCTACTTGAATTGGGACGGGGAGATTTAGTTCCGATCAAAGCATCTTTGATGGGCGGGTTACGATAGAATAGCCGAGTGCAGCGGTAATGAAAGTAAACAAAAACACTGTATTTAGGTCCGTGTTAAACCAGACTAAAGATGAATGTATGAATAGACGATGAGCGATAATGAACATATCTCGGGGTTGCGCCCAGCGGAAAGAGCTCCTAGAAATACATATGTAGAGCTGACTAACTGATCAGCCAAGCCATGCCCCCTGGCCCGGTACCCTGCACCATTTCATTAAAAACCTATAACTTTTATCGGATACAAACCTGGGTAATATTATAAACGAAAAAAGTAAAACGTATATCGAAAGTTTCGAAACAATAATAATAAATCAATATTTTTAAAACTTTTTTATTAAATTTCTTTTTATGCCGCCGTACGGCAAAATCATTAAAGAATACGTAATAATCAAACTAAATCTTATTATCGATATTTTTCTTCTTTATGTACATTTTGTTTTAATTTTTCTTTGTTACCTTTTTAATTATTAAGTAACCGTTTTAACGTATTTACGCCATATTTACCTTCAAATCCAGATCGTTTACGTCTAAAAATACCTTATTTTCGATTCCGTTCCAACTATCGCCGTTTCGGCGGGGCTTAACTTATTTCTACCAAGTACATCTAAAAAGGCGGAAGCTTTTGCGAAAGCGGTAACCGCTTCGGTTATTACCGCTGCCTCGTCCATTTCGACCGTTGCGAAAACGTAACGGAAAACGGCCTGGTCGGTCTGCACGATCTTTAAGCGTTGTTTTTTCGGAACCTCGGAATTTCGAAAATTTACTACGACCGTAATAGCCGTAACTATAAGGAAATCCGGAACCGTAGAAATTTTCTAGGCCAATACGTCTTTAATATAAATCTTAAAGCTAGTTTTACGGGAATTTTTCAACTTCGTAAACGGCGTAAACGTTATTAATAATAAGCTTTTATCCTTAAATTATTACAATAGTTTTTAAGGGACGGCTTATTATTAAAACCTATATAATAGCATTTGGACGAAGCAAAAATAGATTAAACCGCAAATCCGTCGTATCCGAAATTATTTTACGATATATATTCGTCTTTTCTTCGACGTATATAAACCATTCGTTAAGGTTAAAACCGGTTACGGGTTTGGCAATATATGTACAAAGCTTAAAATAAATTAAGTTCCATATTTATAACATTTATTAAAAGATCGTAATAAAATCTACGGCCTTACATACACGTATAATACCTATAAACTAAACTCGGGATAAAATATCTTAACTAATATTTTCCTTTATATATTAGCTTTAAACGTTAATAAAATACTTAAAAATATTACCCGGATCAGGTTTAAACTTGTCGATAATTTTGGTTAAGGCCAAATCCAAGTTTTAATACATAACTTGCTTAATAAGGAAATCCACTTAAAAAGTATACTATATCTAAGTTTGGCCTTTTAAAAACTAAAGAAAATTTTCCATAATAATTTCTTTCTTAACATTATTCTTAGCCGCCTTTCGTACGGCCTCCTCGAAAAAATATACGTTACGTTAATATATATCCGCTTTAATAATTGCCAAATTTTTTATGCCGTATAAAACGTCGAAATCGGGCTAAAAATAACTTATATTAATAAGTTTTTAACCATAAGTAAACTTCTTATAGCTTTAATTCTTGGCTAAGTCCTTAATAACGTCGCCGAAAGCCTTATTTGTAAAGGCCGAAAAAATCGCAGCACCTATCTTAACCGTACGTCTTACCGCGTCGTCATCTATATTAGCGAAACGCTGAAAATTTTAAGATAAAAGAAAAGAACGAAACGGATTTAAACGCGGCCGTTCCTTTAAGGAAAGTTATACTAAGATATTCGGAAAATAAAAACGATTCGGCGTCGCGTCCCGAAAGTTCGGCTGTATAAATAAAGGTCGTTCGTAACTTAAAAATATAATATGCACCCTATTATTAAGTAAGAAAAAATAAAAATAATTCGATAAACGATTAATAATATTTTCTAATTCCTCGTTTCGATACGTTAATGGAACTTCTCGTTTAACGGAAAAACTTAAGACTTAAGAATGTAAATTAAGCAGACGGCTAAGGGCAATAATCCAGCTTAAGTCTTTAAACGACTTTACCGAAACGTATTATTTTTAAAGCGTTCGGAAAATTTGGCAAAATACTTTTAAGAATATAAAAGGCTGGTACAAAGGTATTTCCTATAAAAGATAACGTATCTAGTTGCGGAAAATCGTTTCGTTGTTCTTTACGGACCGGCGGTTGTTCTGGAAATACTGGACGTTACGTATCGCAAGATAACTTGATATGTAATAAATAAAAATACGCGTTTGTACGTAAGACGGATAATCTCGCTGCTGGTACGTCCATTACCTAAGATTCGGGGTATAAAGTAAGCTCGATACTTCGGGATCTGGCAGTTCTGCAGAAAGTACCTTCGGTAATCAAATACAGCTCCGCCCAGTTTCTCAAAACGTTAATAAAAACGTCAAATCTTTTAATAATATCTTGGTCCAACTTCTAGACCCAGAAAAAAATATCGTATACATATAAAAAAGCGCAAAGCTAATAACAATTCTTGTATTTTTTGTAATTGAAGGGGATAGTAATAAATATATTTAAATATATAAATATATGAAAACCGAAACTAAAACCTAAACGGAAACTTAAAATGAAAATACTTATATATTAAGTTATGGAAAACTGTTCTAATATTAATAAATCATGGAAAATGCTAATCGTAAAGCGAATGGCAAATAATCTAGCCTTCGGATCGTGGACTAGTTACGAACAAAAATTAAAAGCACGCCTCGAATCGGATTTTTAAAAGATACGAACAAACGAGTTAAAAAAAAAAAATCTTAAAGTAAGGAAACAACGCAGCAACGTTACTATTTAGCCTGCAGATTTTTCGAAAAGATGCTACTATTTATCAAACGGAATTCTTAAATCAATGATAATTTATTAAAAGATTCGGTCTCTCAAGCGGAAGATCCGTTGGATTAAATATCTAATACAAGTAATAAAGCAACGCCATAAGTATCTCATACGAATAAGACAAGGAAAGTGCGTCGGTACACCTCCAAGATACCTCAATCCTCATGTCAGACGGCGACCGGAGAAAAAATCCGTTATCGACGGTATTTTCGACCTAAATACGCAAGCGTTTCCTGTCCGATTTTAGTACGTTAAAGATATAGCCAATGTATTGCTTAACACGTTGCGAAACGTATCGGAGTTAACTGGGCGTCGAGATTTGTTAAACGGCAAAAAAAGCTTTAAACGGCTTTAAATCGGCAAATTGATTATTAATAGGTTTTATAAAAAAATTAAAAAAATTTTCCGTAAGTAGTTCGAATTTGTTCGGGTTATTATTGTAAAATACGGTATTACAGAAAAGGATATTTACGACTTCGACCAAACTAAATTTTATATCAGGATTTTTATGCCGATAGGTATAGTAATTAATAGTGCTGAAAAACGTAAAAAGGTTAAATAAGCGTAATAAGAAAATAAAAATTAAGTTATAATTATCCAAAGTTATTAATTTTTAAGGTTAGGTCTTGCTGTTATTTATTGTCACAACGAGGAAAAATTACCTTAAAATTTTAGGAACGTGCTACATCACTAACCGCAATACACTAATAAGCGCAACACTCTTTTTTAGCTGTCCTAATTACTTATCTTTAATCGTCCATTTTTTAACACTAACATTATAGAACGCCTTATTAAAAAGCGAGAACAGACTTAGCTATTTAGGCTAAAAAACGAAACCCGAAACTTAGTTATAAAAGGCTTGGTTTTATTTATAAAGTTTCATCTTTTACATTAGTATACCGTTTTACCGGTAAACGCGCCCGAGCCGATATTACTTCTCCTTTACAGAAATTAACGCCGACCGAAAAAAATCGATTACCAATCGAGTTCTCGGCCTAAATACGTAAACGTTTCTTGTCCGGCTTTACTATGTTAAAAATATAACGAATCTATTACTTGCCTGACGCGTTATAGCACGGGTCGGAATTAACTGGGCGTCGAGATTTGTTAGACGG
>QJNY01000369.1:0-82466 GCA_004155945.1 Monosporascus sp. mg162
GTTTACCGTTAAGGTTTATCCTTAAGGTTTACCGCGCAAAGCTTAACATCTCCTGAGTCATATTGTCTGACCCTGCCGAACCAGCCAGCGGGCATAAGGTTTACCAGGGTCGAAGCTTATCGGCAACTACGCATCAGTCGGCTTCAAAGTGAGGCTCTATGGGACTGAGGTATCAATCTATCCTAACCGTGAAAACTATTGATCAGTCATCGTGTTCGAAGGTACTGGGTATAGTATCTATCGTGCAAATTACATCGTGTAATGATTTTCTGTGTATTTGGCTCAGCCTGGAAAATAAGGCTTGAACCCATTCGACCTTGCATATTTACGGATTATAAATTACTTATGTTTTTTATATTATCTACCGTAACCTTACAAAATAAGGAAACCAAATTATAATCGAAGTAAAAGGATTTGGCGAATATCGAATGGAAAATAAAATTCTCGACATAATTAAAGGATTCCTGGATTTAAAACTAAATACGGAAAAACGCTGAAAAAAACGTAAAAAATTAGCCTGGAAACTTTCCGTCCTTATTAGTTAAGGAAAATAACGACGAACCAAATTTTAATTAATTTGCCCGATTACTTTATAATAAACGACATAAATAAAAATAACGTCCTAATTAATTTTAACAATTATTTGTATAACTATTTCCGATATTAATGCCCTTTTTCCCATTAATTTAAATTGGCCTATCGGCATTTAAAGCTATACGTTTTAATTTAATACTTACGAAATTACCGTTCGAAATAAAATACAAGCTTCGACCGAAGGTTGGTAATTAGCAAATAATAGTAATAATATAAGGTTAATATGTTACACCGTACAAATAGGTAAAAAATATATTCGAAGATGTTAAATAAAAACCAAAACTATACTTCCCGCAAAAATAGCTAGGTTAGGTTAAATACAAGTCTTTAATCAATATAAAGAAACCAAAGGATAAGGTTTAAAAAAAGCAGAAAAAGGCTAAGCAACGAAAAGATTTAACCAAACGTCGAAGACGAAGTTTTAAATTGAAAATAATAAAGGATAAGCCGCGTAAACGTTAATTAAATTAATTAATAGGTTTTATATATGGTTTATGGCGTTAAAAGTTGATTACGTTATATTTTTATTTGTTTTTTAAAATGGATTAAGGATAATTTTATTTCGAAAAAGAAGGGTTAAAATGGTACAGGGTGCCGGGCTAAGGGGCATAGCTTGGCTAATCAGTTAATCAGCTTTATATATGTATTTCTAGGAGCTTTCTCGTCGGGCGCAACCCCGAGACATGTTCATCATCATCGCTTATCATTTAGATACACACATCTTTATTCTAGAGTCTAATTCAACTCTGGACCCAAATACAGTGTTTTGTTTGCCTTCATTACCGCTGCACTCGGCTATTCTATTGTGACCCGCCTATTGAAAATGCTCTGATCGGATCTAAGTCTCCCCGTCCCAATTCAATATCCTTTTCTACAATGCCGTACTTCGCGATTGTAGCCCGAATAAGTTCGAACAATTTACGAAACGTTTCTAGATTCTCGGCTAAAACCCGTTAATAATTAATCTTCCGATTCAAGCGCGTCCGAAGCTTTTGTTGCCGTTTAATAAATCTCGACGCCCAGTTAACTTTAACGCGTTTTGTAACGCGCTGGGTAAGCAATATATTGGCTATATTTTTAGCGTGCTAAAGTCGGACAGGAAATGCTCGCGCATCTAGGTTAAGGATACGGTCGACAATCGATTTTTTTTTCGGTCGGAGTTAATTTTTGCGATTTGGGGGCAGAGTCGCTGTAGGAAGATGTATCGTTGTATCGTTCATATATGGTGGAATAAGCAACTTTATAAATAGAACTAAGCTTTTTAAAGCTAAGCTTCG
This sequence comes from Monosporascus sp. mg162, assembly GCA_004155945.1. NCBI lineage: Eukaryota > Fungi > Ascomycota > Sordariomycetes > Xylariales > Monosporascus > Monosporascus sp. mg162. Next base: position 1,872 of record QJNY01000369.1, read on the forward strand.
GGTTGCTTTTCTTAGCCTGAACGGTTAGATTTATTTTCGCTTTTTTTGTAAGTCGTTCCATGTTGTTGTTGTTGAGAAATAAACAATTGAAGTACGATGGTTGAAATGTCTAAGAAACTGTCCGGAATAGTGGTGTGTCCGGATTGGTGGTGTGAGACGTTATAGGTATATTAGCTAATTATGCGAGCTTTTTAATATTCGAAATATTTAACTTTTTAAAGCTTTCGCCTTTAGTTTGCATGGTACGCTTTTTGGATTACGATATAATAACTGGGGATGTACTGATTAAGATGCTTAAATATGGTATTAGATAACTTTAGGAATAATAAATAAAGCTGGGGATAATATATGATATGTATGTATAGGTATATTGGTATAGGTGTAGGTGCTTTATAGGCGTTAAGGTATAGTTGTTGTATAGGTGCAGAAATTCGCCAAAATCTGCCAGTAATTCGTACGTTTAATTAATTAAATGCATCTAGGGCTAATGTACCGAATTTTTGCAAATAAAACATGTGCGCCGAGGAAATCCCAGAAAATTTTATCCGAAGTTGTATAGGAAGGTGTCGTCGTCGTCGCTTTCTTTAATTAGGTATATACATTCGTTTTTCGTACTTACCATTTTTTTGCAGCTTTTTTGCAATATTACTTTAACTTTTCCCTTCAGATCCAATATATATCCAAATATATACATAATTACCTTTATTGCATTAATTAATACCATTATAACTTTTCGTTAATTATTAAATTTACGTAATTCCTAGGATTTTCGCGGAAATGCAGACTTAGATAATTTTATTTATGCTATAAGAAAATCGTTTATTAAAAAAAAGTCCGGCCCAGGTAACAAGCCTTTAAATTTTGGTACTAAGAAGCCCGTCGATCCCAGGATTAAGGTAAGTATTAATATATTAACCCAAATTTTTAATTATCGTCGTAAAATCTGAGCGGTATCAAACTCGTTTATATTTTCCAAATTATTAACTTATCGTATTAATAAGCTTGTAAGTAAAATTCGGAATTTAAACCTATTCCTTGATTTTTTTGTCTAGATCCATCTTAAGATGTGGTTCGTTTCGCGTAATTAAGCAGCTTTTTCCCGAAGAAGAATATTTTCGTGCAGAAGCAATAGGTTACTTTTGGTTAAGAGATTAACCGATTTAGCCATTTTCTTTTTAGACGAGTTACCCTGTTGGTTTTTAATTTTTTTTTCCAAATAACGTCCCTGCTTCGTTACTTCCTTGATATTCCTAGGGGTCTTTGCGGGCGGGGAACGAATGGAACCGGTAGAGGTTAGCGGGGAGACGGTCGGCGTAGGCACAACTGGAGGAACTTCCAATTCGGAAAGAACGTTATTGGGATCGAATGGAATAAGCCTAGCTTTTGCGAATCCAGCTTTGATATTGTCGGACGTTATGGCAGCTTGGAACTCGTCGTAGAAGCCGGCGAGGAAATCTTCTTTGGCAATGTAGGTATGATGGCGTTACATTAGGTTTTTGATGTACCGTAAATAAGCGCGTTTCAAAACGGAAAAATAAGATATATTAAAAGGTTGGAACCGATGCGAAGAATGCGCGGGTATATAAAGCGTAATAATGTTATTATTGGTGTAGTATTCTTCGAATTTTATCGAATGGTGGCTTTCGTAGCCGTCGAAGATGAGGAGACGTTTGGAATCTTTCGTATGCGTCCGAATATGCTTGTTAAAATATTAGATCTATTCGAGACTTAATTTATTTATTATTTAGCTATTATTATTTAATGCAATCTTTTAATCCGCTGCCGGCAATAGGTTATCGCAGTACTAGAATTTAAGGTAATTTTTTTCCGTTATAATAATAAATAGCGGTATAGCTTAACCTTGGGAATTAATAGCCTGGATAACTGTAACCTATTCTTTATTCCTTTATTGCGCTTGTTTAGGTTTTTTACGTCTTTCGGTATTGGTAACTACCATGTTTGTTGCTATAAAAAGCTTTATCAAAAATTTAATTTCGTCGAAGTTATAAATATCCTTTTTTTACGATACCGTATTTCGCGATTGTAATCCGAATAAGCTCGAATTATTTGCGAAATGCTTCTGGATTTTCGGATAAGACCCGTTGATAATCGGTTTGCCGATTTAAACGTATCTGGAGCTTTTTTTGCCGTCTAACAAATCTCGACGCCCAGTTAATCCCAACGCGTCCTGCAATGCGTTGGGTTAGTAGTATATTGGCCATATTTTTAACGTGTTGAAGTCGGATAGGAAACGCTTACGTATCTAAGTCGAGGATACGGTCGACAATGGAATTTTCTTCGGTCGCCGTTAATTTTCGTGAATTGGGAGTAATATCGGTTCGGGCGTATCTGCCATTCGATTGCGCTTTTAAGATAGAATATAGGACTTTATAAATAGAATTAAGCTTTCTGTAACTAAGTTTAGAATTTCGTTTTTTAACCTGGATAGTTAGGTTCATTCTCACTTATTTAGTAAGGCGCTTCATATTGTGGTTATTGAGAAATAAGTAATTGAAGTTAGATAGTTTGGATATTGAAGAAAGTGTCTCGTTCGGTGGTGTGTCTCGTTCGGTGGTGTGTCCCGTTCGGTGGTGTGTCCCGTTCGGTGGTGTGGCACGTTATGTTAGTAATAGTATCGTAAAAATTTAAGCAATAAAGCAACAATTACGTTTAATAATAGCAGATATAAATCTAAGTAATTAATTATTATTATAACCTGGTATTATTTAAATTATGGAAAATAATAAGCGTTTATATCTTAAACGGAATCTTTTTGGATCGGTTTATTCTTCCGGATTTATTTGCTGTAATCCCTATAGATCCGAAAATTCCCTCGGATCTATACTATACTGATCCGTTTGGATCCGTAGATCCATTCGGATCCATGTCACGTAACCTAAGGTTTTGCATTGGAAGTAATCCGCATAACCTCCGACTGTCTGCCAATAGGTCAAGCTTATTTGGTCATAATACCCTCACTGTATGCAATACAATACAACTGATGTCCCCTATATCTAACAACCTCCGACCTCACCGACAGGCCAATCAGAAGTTCAAAATTTTATTACTAACTTGAACCGCTAATAGCGTCGCTCAATACACGGTAACGTTGCAACGTGTCAGATATAGGGGACATCAGATGTATTGTATTGGATGACTAGCTGCAGGCGCTCTAGAGCACGCACTTCTCTTTTTATAGAATCTAGTTACGGAACCTATATGTTTCAATCAGAGAGAGCCTTTCTGTATATAGGATAATAGCGCACCCCCTACTAGCTGACACACCCCCTTAACGCCTCGACGCAGTCACGGCATTAACCGTTAGACTTCATTACTTTTTAAAGCCGCAACGTTCTATTTCACTTCTCCTCCGGCAATCAAACCTTCCTAATCAGCCAATTCCTCCTTTAAAATTATTCGCAAGTTATTTCTGCGCCGGTCGAGGGCTTCTGTAATATTTATTAATTTTAATTACTTTTTGAAATGCTTAAAAGGTTTTCATAACAAAGCCTTTATTAATCTATTAGCTAATATATCGCTCGTAAACGTATAATACACTTTAATTATATTTCTTTTTACGGCTTTTTATAATTAATTGTCAGCAGTTACAGTGATCGAATGCAGAAATCTGGCGTAGCTCTCTGTGTGTTCTCTGAGTCTGTTCTAGGAATGGACAAATCTAGTCCGCGGGCAATCGCCCCTTACATACACGATTGGTGAACAAAGGATCGTCCATAGATAAAGGCTGTCCCAGGCAGCATTCTGCTGCCTGGCCCAAACAAAGCCTACCAGCCGGCAACACCTGAAAGCACTAATTGCCGACACGCCCTCTTGCGTCAGGTGGCCGCGGCTGGGAAGTCCATAAGTCCAAAATCAAAACCAACCAATCTGTGTAGGGATTAAACCTTAGTCTTTGCATTAATTTCCGAATGGGGTCTATGCATTAACCGTTATACCAACCAAATCTCAAGTGCTTTTTGCCTTATTCTGTATATTTTTAAGTTTCAAGTTTTGTGTAAATCGTTTAAAATCGACTTTGTTAAATGGTTTCGTTAAACCGTTAGTAGGCTTATCTTTGTTTTTTACGTATTGGAAGTTAATGTTTCCTACCTGGACTTACTGGCGTACGTAATGGTATTTAATTCGAATGTAACGTTTTTTTCTTAGCATCTGTATTTCTTTTATTGAAATAGTGCAGGGTGCCGAACCAGGGGGCATGGCTTGGCTGATCAGTTAGTCAGCTCTACATGTGTATTTCTAGGAGCTCTTTCTACCGGGCGCAACCCCGAGATCTGTTCATTACCGTTTTTCGATCATCGATCATCAGTCTATACACACATATACATATGTTTATTTTAAAGTCTGGTTCAACCCCGACCCAAATATAGTGTTTTCGTTTGCCTTTATTACCGCTGCACTTAGTTATTCTATCGTAACCCGCTCCCATCAAAGATGCTTTGATCGGAACTGAATCTTCCCGTCCTAATTCAAGTAGCTGCCAAGAAGAGGATATTGGCTTTTTTTAGCTGCCGACGGACCTTAATCTCCGATTAATAAGTCGGAAGGAACGGAAAGGACGAGGTTTTGATTAGATGTATTTGGATTCGAATACGATTACGATAATAGTTACGGATACGATAACTTAAGCGGCATGCAATTAACGACCGCGATTATGATAAGAACGTAATTTTTTGTACGATTAATGAAAAAAAGCTGTTAAATTAAGGTTTTATTACGAGAACAGTTTATTCGGACGACGGTAAAAAAGTATAAGCGCGTATAAGCGACCGGTTTTGGAGCATGTATTAATTACTTAATTTCTGGACCGATTGCGCAATTTAAGACATTATACGTATTAATAGGAAAATTACGTAGCAAAACAGAATATAAAATTTAATTAATAAAGGTTAAAAAAGTTAAAATTATATTGTTGGCGACGTGGCTATTAGGATTTAAACTAATTAAAATAAATGCAGCGATGATAAGATTAACGATATAAATAAAATAACAAATATAAATAAAAAAAGGAATAAGGTTATGGAGCTATTTATTTTATATGCGAAAAAAAAGTATCGAAAAAGGAATAACGTTTTTTAATATAATGCAGAAATTAAGAAAAAAACGTTACAAGATATATTTTGGACCTTTTTGGCGTTAATCGGATAGCATTTAATATAGTTATTATTAAGCGGTATTATTTGGGATTTATTTTTTTTGTTAAGTTTAAGTGTTATGGCGTTTAGGTTAATAATAAAGGTATTAATTAATAAGTTGGAAAAAATGCGATTAAATAATTAGCGACGTAACGATAATTAAAATAAAGTTATTTAAACGGATAGTAAAAAAAGGAAGTCGTTTATTTTTTAGATCCGAAAAAGAAGAAAAATGTACTTAAGACGATTTTTGCGGATAGTTATTTACTTTATGCTTAAATATATTTTATTTGGAGCAGTATTTTAAAACTTAAGTAATTTAAGGACTGGTAACATTAATTAATTTAAAATAAGTTTTAGCGGGTTTTTTAAAAGCCCGTCGAAGCTTTCTGAAATTGTTATTTAAGTATATTTATAATACGGATTATTACTAATATCGAACTTCTTTAATTTTACGAAAGATTAAAATATTATTTTTAGTATAATTGCTTAGTACCGATTAATAAAGAACTTTTACGATAATAAGCTTAACGAAATTAAATTTTAAAATATTAGCAGTTTAATTAAATTCTTAAAACTAGTTAAGGATACGATTATTTAAGTGAACTTAGAAATTGTCGTTAATATATTGTAAGAACGAGAAATTATATTAGCTTAGAACTTAAAGTTATTTATAAGATTGGAAGTACTTATACCAGACGTTATACCTTTTAAACTTATTAATTAATTTGATTACGATTTTCCTGTTAATATTATGGATAAACTTTCTTTTTTAATAGTTTTTCCGGATTTATCGGCTTTTTCGAATTTTCGCTTTTTAAGAATTAAAGTTACCGATTAGCTTAAAGTAATTACTAAATTGTTTACGAAGTATAAGCTTAAAAAGTTTAAAATAGTCGCCGAGTTACCTTATTAAATTAACAGCATTTTTATAAAAAACCGGGTTAAAGCTATATTTAATAATGTGACCCAGTAGAACGAAACGTTTAAACGTATTTTGAAGATTTTTAAGCTGCAGAATTTAAAGTAAATTCGGACCGTTAAGGATTAATTAAAGATTTTAACGAAATAAGTTTAGCGCGGTATTTTTGATTATGTTTATAATATTATTTAAAATATGTTATTAAGATAAAAGATATTTTGGAAAAAGCTAAGCAAGAAGGCAAGATAATTATTAAGGATAAATATATTAAAAGTTTATTAAAAAGGTTATTTATTAATTATTTCGAAAAGAATTTTAATAATTCGTCTATAAAGCTGGAAAGCTTGTACGTAACTAGCTACCATAATGTTTGGATATTAATTAAAGATTGGGCCTTAAATAAGGTAGAACTTTTTAAATATAAAGGACGAAAGCGACAACAAAAAGGTATCCGTTTCGATATTAATTAAGGAAAAAAGGAACGGTTTAACCCGATTTAATAATTTAAACAATAACGACTAAGAAACCTTTAATTGCGATTAAAATTATCTAACCGTATTAATTAGGTATTTAAAATTACGAATACGTTATAGAATTTAGAGATTATATAGGTTTGATAGATTTAAAACTTAAAGGTTTTTAAAGAAAAAAATGCGTAACCGAAAGGCAGCCCGGATATTATAATATTATATTCCGTTAAAATAAAAGGTACCTTGGACATATAATTATAATGTTGACCCGTCGATTAATATAGTTAACCTTTAGCTAAATAATTATACTTAATTAAGCCTTTACCGTAAACGAAATAAATACCGAGGCCGAAAAGGTTACCGTAGAAATTATGAAGATTAAGGTAAACGTTTTAGCAACTTTAATTCAGATATTTATTAGTTTTGCTTAAAGTTAAGACATATTATGTAAAAATGCTGTTTGTTCGTTAACATGGAAATTATAGGATTAGTTTTACTTGCCGACAACGGATATACCATTTTTCTTGGATTCCCGAAAAATAAAGTAACGTTAAACATAATTTAATTCCCTTAAGTTTTGAAAAGTTAAGTAATCGAATAACAGATTTTAATTTGGAAGAAAATTTCAAAATAGATTTATGGTTCGCCAGCTTTCCCTGCCCGATTTAAGGAAAAAATGCGGTATTTTGATCGGCGAGACGATATCTTTAAAGAAGTAAACAGTTAATTAATTAATTTCGATCCCGATATTAATAGTCCAGTTAAACCTTAAAAGTATATTACGATCCTAAAGCCAAATCGACAGGAGCCCGATATTAATTAAAATAAGGTAACCGAAATTAATATAACCCATTTCGTCGATTATAACGGAAAGCCATTTTACAAAAAAGCACCGCTACGTAAATGGTTATGAAGTGACCCCGTCGAAAGCAAAGATATCCCGCATTTGGAGGAAATTAAAACCCTGGAGATCGACGACTTTAATTAGCCGATTATGTTTATTAGCGTTATAATGGCCAAGCGTTTTAGGAATAAAAAGGACGTATTTAAAAACGTAAAAAGGAACAAGATCGAATATAAGATTAATAACGACGAACTAATATACGAAGAACCTTCGTTTTATAATATAAAAGTCGGCGCTTAAATAAATAATACCCTTTAAATAAATGCCAATACCTTTTAAATAAATAATAAGACCCAAACGGACGATACATTTACCTATAAAAACTTGATCGATAAGTATATAATTAAATTCTAGAAAAAGAAGATCCGGGAAAACTTTAAAAAGAAGTTTAAAATTACTTAATCTAAATTAATCGAAATTTACCTAGATGTTGGAAAGGCTTTTAAGAATTTCATAGCCGCTAAGATTTTGGAAGTATTTAATTACAAAAATAAAGAAACGATTAAAATAACCAAAGCTAAAATGCGAAAATTAAAAATTCCAGAAGTAAGAAAACTTATTAAGATCCTTATTATGGATATCGGTTACAAAGTAAAAAGCAAAAAAAAAAAAAAAAAAAAACCAAAGTTTTGTCGATTTAATAATGCAATTTAGCTAAATATATTACTCCGTTATTCAGATTAGCAGTTAAAGTAGGCCACGGAAGTGGCGAGGATCTAATCAATAGAGTTATCGATATTAAAGCCGAATCGAACGTTATAATCGCATTATACGTTAAGCGACATGGAATAACTATGCAATAAACCCGCGTATTATTTTTAGGCTTTAATTTTTAAAAGAGGACTCTATTCGAAGGCATAATCGAAACTTTCGTCTAGCTAGCTAGCCGATTAATTACCATTTTTTTGTTTGTCGTTAATAACCATTACGTTACGCAACCACTAATTCTGGAACTTAACTTTATGGCTAAATCGAAAATAACGCTTAATATAAACCCGGACGTAATAAAAAAAAACCTTGAAGTTTGGCCCGTTGAAAATCATTATCCCTTTAGTTCCTGCAAAACGTGTTACGTACAGTATTCGTACTGATAAAAAACCTGAAAAAAAGCAGCCGGTAAAATAATAGGCTGCTTTATTGGCGAAAGCAGACTTACGAGCAAAGGGATAAACGAATAAGTTATAAGCCCTTATGTTTTTTCGGTTAGTAATACCTGCGTTAATTAGGATGCGAAAACTATTTAGGAAGTTATTAATAATAAGTTAAAACCCGGAAATAAGATTTTAAATTAGTTTAATAACGAAAAACTGGCGTATATTTTATATAGAATATTATAAGACGAAATGTAATAAAAGATTAGTAATAATCGGACCGTTTAAATTAATACGATATATAAACCTAAGTAAAAAAAAGTAATCTCTGTTGACGATATACCCTTTAATGGATTAATACCTTTTGGAAACCCGAATTAAAAAGCTAAGGAACTCGAAAAAGCTTAGCAAGTTATTGATTAGGATAGCGAGAAGCCCGATAAGCCTGGTATAGCTTTGGTTACTTTGTTCCCTAAATTTACCATTATGCCTCGAAGAACCCGACTTACTAAGGAACGCGCCGACGAAGTTCTTAATTAGTTGGAAAATAAGCTGATCGAAGTATTAAAAATGCGTATCTAACGAGGTATTTTCGAATAATTCTATGTTACATACAAAAATGTTTAGTTTTTAATCGAAAAAAAGGATAATGGTTTCCGATTAATTAATTTTGTGACTAAATTAAATGCTATTATTTTACAAAATGCCTTTATGCCGGATAACTGCGACGAATTTTCCGCGGATTTTGCTATATGCTTTTTAATTACCTTAGTAAACTTTTTTTTAAGTTACGATTAAGTTATTTTAATTCCAGTTAACAAAGATTTTACCATTTGTGTAATACCGTTAAAACTTTTAAGGTATACCATTATGCCTTAAAGGTTTACTAATTTTGTAGCTTATTTTTGCTATATAGTTAAAAAGATTGTAAACGATTTAATACCCGATATAACCCGGCCATTTGTCGATAACGTTGGGGTTAAAGGCCTAAAGATAAAATATAACGATAAGGAAATCTTTCCAGGAATTCGGCGATTCGTTTATAAGCATATCGTTAATATAGATAAGACTTTTCTTAATTGCGAGCTTGCTGGTACGACGATTAGTATAAAAAGTTTTAATAATGTTAAGAAATAACCGTTATAGTCGGATTTATTTGTAGAACGAATGGGCGGCGACCAGATATAATTAAGGTAAAAAAGATCCTAAAGATTTAGTTATGCAAAAACGTTTCGGAGGTTAAAGTTTTCTTAAGTATTATTATTTATTATCGAATATTTATTACGTACTTCGCCATTAAAATAAAGCTTTTTATACGCCTATTCCGGAAGAATTAACCTTTTATTTAAGGCCCCGATTAGGATTACGTAATAAAAAACGTTAAAAAAGCGATTATAACTATTCCGACTTTGATTATCTTAAATTATAATCTTAATACCGGAAAAATTATTGTAAAGATAAACGTAAGTAAAAAAAGCTTTAAAGGTATTTTCGGTTAATTAATTAATAAAATAAGGTATCCTGCGGGCTTTAAAAGTGGTATATGGAAAGGTATTAAATTAAATTACGACGTTAGTAAATTAAAATATTAAGCCGTTTTTAAAATCTTAAAAAAATTCCGGAATTATATTTATAAAGTCCGATTCGTATTAAAAATTAACATTAAAATGTTAGTAATTTAAATTAATAATTCCTTAAGCTTTTTACTTAATGTTATAATTATTCGTTAAGTTGCTTAAATAAAAATATTCGATTTCGAAATTAAATATATTTTCGGTAAAAAGAATATAGTAACGGACGGTTTATTCCGAAAGTTATTTAAAGTTTTTAACGTATTAAACGATTAATGGAAAATAAAAGTCGATAACTTTATTAATATTTAGCTTAATATTATTCGGCTTTATCTTATTTTAATTAATATAACTTTTGCACTTATTAATACGGATCGGCGATAAGGACCTTTTATTGGGAATTAGTTTAAGGAGTTATAAAAGTACGTTAAGTTCTTAACGATACTGAATTTCTTTAATCGGTTCGATAATGTTTTAAAAAGGAAAGAAAATGCTTTTAAATTCGAAGCGTTAAATTATTTTGTTTAGGACGGTATTTTTTGGCGTAAGATAAATAAGAGGTACGGCTGCCGGCGAATGGTTGATATTGAGCAAAAGCGATTTGCGGTAATTAAGTAATGTTATGGAAATTATGGTTATAAAAGACGAAATTCGACCCATTATCGTATAATAGCTTTATATTATTAACGCAATATATTTAGCTATATTCGGAAAATAATGCTTACGTATGTTAAATACTGGAAAGTACCCGATTAACGTTTTAAAAAAGGTTATAAATTTTCGTAATTGATTAATATAGCTATTATTTAAATAATCGATATTTAATTTATACTTAATAACGATAATTGTAAAGCTATAGTCGAAATTAAATGCAAATTGTTTAATTATTTAAAGGTTAAAGTTTTACGATTAGTTATATTAATAACGATTAAAAAACTTTTGGATAAGTACGTTTTTTATCGATATAATATCCCGATTAAGATTAAAATTAACGGAAGTTTTAAGAATAAGGGCTAAATTATTAAAGCTTACGACGTATTAAGAATTAAAAAGAAAGTTAATACCGCATATGCAGCTTAACGACAAAGCCTGGTCGAAAAAGGACACGTCCCGACCGTTAAAGTCCTAATAAAAGCAACAAATAGGATTAGCAAAAAATAAATTAAGCTTTTGCCTAAGATGGTCTTCGCCGACAATACCATTGTAAAAAATTATAACTTTAGCCCTTATAGATTGCTATACGGATAAAAAGCGCTTTTACCGATCGAAATAATTTTGCCGATATAGAAAATTATAACTTAAAACTTAAATATACCGAAAAAAGATTTAATTACGTAAAGAATTTAGCTTTTAAAAAGGAAAGTTAAAAATGTAACTAAAGTTATTAAAGTAATGGTTAAGTAGCGCTGTAAAATAGTTAAACTGGCGAATAAAAGAGATAAAAATAAGATAAAAGATAAATTTTTAAAAGTAAATAACTTAATATTATTATATAATACGTTACGATATATAAATATATACAGAAATATAAAGTTAAAGTAGCGTTAAATTGGCCGGTATTTAATTAATAATATTATTAATTTAGGTATTTATTATTTGAAAGAAATTAGTAGGATAAAGTTATAAAGCTTTTTTTTTATTAATAAATTAAAGTAATGTATAAAAGATAAAAAAGCATATTAAAAGCCGATTAATTTATAAGACAACGATTAAACGAAATTATTTTTTAATTAACGCGATAATACGATGTCGGATATTTCGGATATTACGAATGTCGAGTTACTTGAAAATTAATAATTTAAAGCTTTAAAACTTATAAAAATAAATATTAGGGTATAGATATTAAGTGGCCGATTTGAAAGTTATGCGATTATAAACGATAACAATACGACAGAAATGATACGATTAAGAAAACGGAAAAGATTAACGCGATTAATTGCGAAAAATTAAAATATAATAGTTTTTTTAAATTCCTTTAAGCTTTTTTAAATTTTTATAAATTCCTTTAAATTCTTTTACTATTCTGCTTATTAATACCTTATACGACAATTATTATATTTTATTTATAATTAATACGTCCCGTTGTATTCGCCCGGAACCGGGAATTCATAATATATTTTTTTACTTTATTTCGAAATTAATCCTTATCGTATATTTCAATAATAGGATAAATTTCTATACGAATATTTTCTTTAATTTGTAACGATCGTAAAAAGTTAACCTTAAATGCCTTAAACCGTTCGTTCCGGAAAGTATAATTATGCTTTTCGATAAATCCGATATAAGTATTATAAACTTTATTAAAAAAGCCAAAAATCGACCAGTACTTAAAGAATAGATATATTACGTATTAATTAAGATGCTCCGATATTACATGTCGCTTTTTGCAAAGTTCGTAAGGCATTAAGTTAAGTATACCGAATACCTAAATAAATAAATTAGTAACGTATTTAGGATTTTTAGCAAAAGCAGCTATAAAATAACTTAAAGGATTAACCCGATAAATTTCGACGTATACTAAATAAGCTACTAAGTTTTTTATTAACTAAAAGTACCTAATTATATTAAATTAGGTATTTACGGCCGCCTAAAGGTTTTTACCCTTAATCTGCTATTGCAAATACCGATTTATAGCTGGACCACCGATAATGCTAATAAATATAGCTCCGAATATTTATATTAATTAGCGGATTTTATTAATACGATATTATAGAAAAAACCAAGTACTTATTTCGATATGCTTAAGTATAACGTCATGTATAACATTATTCTTATTCCAAAATCTAGCTACGTCCTGATTATTATCGAGATAAATACGGCGAAAACGCGACGCTCCGATGCTAGTATATGGCCTAGGGACCCGATCAGTGGCCCGAGAACTTGCCCGACGTGTTGGGATTGTCGAAGCCGTTAATAAAGACCTGGGGAATAAACTGTTATTGGGTATCGGTAGGTTAATTGGAACAGGTATAGGCGTTCCTGATCGCCGACCACCGATTATTTGTTTAACGATACCCAAAATTGGACTAGGCTTTAAAGGCGTTTTAGTTACCTTTGTTAATAACAGTATATGTCGTATCGGCCAAGGTTTTGGAAGTAACCGATTATCCATAACCGGTGTTTCTGGTAATAAAGTATCCTAATTAAAACTTATACTGCGGAATTTGTACTAAAAGATAAAGGTAAGGTCAATAATAGGTACTTAACAATATATTAGATTTTATAATTTGCAAACGTTATTAAGATTATAAAAAAGCTTTAAATCCCGAATACTACCTAAAAGCTTATCGATACAACGAATTAATAGTTTGGAAAATATAGACAAGTTTGATACCGCCAAAATCTTATAACGATAATCAAAGATTTCGTTCAACTTATCGATATTTACCTTAACCTTAGGATCGACAGGCTTCTTGGTACCAGGATCTGAAAGCTTGTTACCTGGACCGGACCTTTTTTTAATGGACGGTTTTCTTATAGCAAGAACAAAATTACCTAGGCCTGCACTTCCGCGAAAACCTTAGGAACTGCGTAAATCTGATGGCTGCCGAGAACTTATGATGGTATTAATTAATACAATAAGAATAATTATATATATATTTAAGTATATATTGGGTTTAAAGGGAAAAGTTGAAATGGTGTTGCAAAAAAAGATGTAAAAGAAATATAGGTACGAAAAACGAATGCACATACCTGATTAAAGAAAGCGACGACGAGGTCATTTTCTTATATAACTTCGGATAAGACTTTCTGGGAATTTCTCGCCGCATACGTATTATCTGCAAAAATTCGGTACATAGGCCCTAGATGTACTTAATTAGTTGGACGTACAAGTTACTGGCAGATTCTGGCGAATTCCTGCACCCATATAACAACTACACTTTAATACCTGCAAAGTACTTACACCTACACCAATACATCTACATATATATACCACATATTATCCCTAGCTATTACTATTACCCCCAAGTTATTTAATACTATACCTAAGTACGTTAATCAGTATATCCCCAGTTATTATATCGTAATTCAAAAAGCGTACCATATAAAATAAAGGCGAAAGCTTTAAAAAGTTGAACATTTCGGATTTTAGAAGATTTGTATAATCCGCTAATATACCTATAAGGGAAAAAAAAAAATATAGTATAATTTTTCAAAAAAATGCATAATAATAGTTTTACCCTTTACCTTGTAAGAAAAGTTACGCTTTAATTCGTTTTAATCGGCTTATTTCTATATACTTAAAAGATATTAATGATTAACATTTATAGAAAAATATTAACCCGTTACCATATTAATTAACAGAACCGTAATATAACGAAATAGTTAGATATCTGTAACAAACCTTTATAATCGTTCAAAACAAAATTTACTTCCGTTCCGAAAATATTATTACCTTTATCTAAAAAATTACCTAGGACGTACCTTTAACGATCATCGTCGTTATCCCAAAAACTAGACGAATAATCTTACATAACGAATCCAAACTACTTTTTAATAAGACCTAAAAAGCAATTAATATTAATAACCCGAAATGTATATAATTTATCGCCCAAATTAAAGTTCCGATAAATAAAAATCCAATAGGGTATTAAATTAATATGTTGCATAACCGATTAAAGCGTTTATTGCTAATATTCGATACCTATGTTACCGAAAATCGTACTTAATTGTTACTTTAACTATACCGAAAAGCATGGAGAAAATTAGGACTTAATAATCCGCCTGCCCGTATAATAATCGTTAAAATACCTATTTAAACCAAACATTACACTTACGAATTATGGATTGCTTATATTTTTTATATTATTGCCCGCAACCTTATAAAATAAGAAAACAAAATTTTGATTAAAGGGATAAAATTTAGCGAATATCGAATGAAAAATAGCATTACCGATATAATTAAAACATTTATAAGTTTAAGATTAAAGGATAAAGACGTTAAAAAAACCTAGGAAATTAGCCTAAAAACCTCCCGTCCTTATTAGCTAAGGAAAATAATAATCAACCAAACTTTAATTAATCTGCCCGACCATTTTATTATAAACGACGCCAAATAAAGCAACGTCCTGATTAATTTCAGCAATTATCCGTACGGCTATTTCCGATATTAATGCTCCTTCCCTTATTAATTTAGACTGGCCCATCGGCATCTAAAGCTATACGACCTGATCTGATATCTACGAGATTATCATTCGACATAAAATATAAGCCCCGACCGAAAGTTGGTGATCAACGAGCAATGGCAATGGCACAAGGTTAATATGTTACGCCGTACAAGTAAATGGAAAATATATTCGAGAATACATGGCAAAGGTTAACACCATACTTCCCATAAGGATAACCAAGTTAGGCTAGGTACAAGTTTTTAATCAGTACGGAAAAACCAAAGGATAGAGTTTAAAAGAAGCAGGAAAAGGCTAAGCAAAGAAAAGATTTGGCCAAACGTCGAAGACGAAACCTTAAATTAAGAATAATAAAGAACAAGCTGCGTAAGCGCTAATCAGACTAACCAATAGGGTTCATATATAGTCTATAGCGTTAGGAATTGGTTACGTTATATTTTCATTTGTTTTTCAAAATAGATTAAGAATAATTTTATTTTAAAAAAGAAAGGTTAAAATGGTGCAGGGTGCCGAACTAGGGAGCATGGCTTGGCTGATCAGTTAGTCAGCTCCACATATATATTTCTAAGAGCTCTTTCCACCGGGCGCAACCCCAAGACCTGTTCATTACCGTTTTTCGATCATCGATCATCAATCTATACATACATACACAGATGTCTATTCTAAAGTTTGGTTCAACCCGGACCCAAATACAGTGTTTTCGTTTGCCTTCATTATCGCTGCACTCGGCTATTCTATCGTGACCCGCTTCCATCAAAGATGCTCTGATCGGAACTGAGTCTCCCCGTCCCAATTCACTATTTACTTAAGTATACCTGTATTGTTTTCCAAAATGGGAATAGGACCTTCAGGTATAAGTTTTAACTCTGTTAGAAAGTTTCTGATTCTAGCTGCTTCCGCTGTAGCTGTACCTGCTTTTACGTATTTTGTTTCCGTAGTACATCTCGTAATAACGCTTTATAGCTTTGAAAATTACGATACGGGCGTTCCAGCCATGAAGAATATATACCCCGTTATGGATTTCGCCGATTCGCTATTATCTGCAAAGCTTGTATTTATTGCTTTAAATAACTTTAAGTTGTTGTATTTTTGATACGGGTGGTTTCGTTTTAGCTCCCAGTACTGAAAAGACAGGTTTGCTGTACCGTTTAACTACCGTGGGAATTTCTTAATATATTCTTAGTGTTTTGGGGATAGGTTGTTTATAAACCTGGTCCAAGTCGACGTTGTAAATATTATATCTGGTTTGCTGATACAACTTAAAAAGTTGAATTTTTTTATTAGGTGTGCGTATTTGAATATATTTATTTTGCTAATTTCGCTGTTATATTTTATTGAATACTTTAAGTAATCCTTAATAAATGGCGTAAGTTCTTTTTTTATGGTATCCAGGTTTATTAACTTTAGTAACTTCTTAATATATTGTTGTTAGTTTGGTTTGACGTCGCCAGTTGATGAGGAACGGATAATCCGTATATTTAGGTACCAATCCGCGTTTTTTAAGTTCTTAATGGAAACGTCCTTAGTGATTTTCTTGGTAACGCTTTTAAGGTATTATTTGTTGGTTCTGAAAAGCAGCAAATTATCGACGTATAAGGCGATAATATAGCTAATTTTAAGATTAAATTAAATCGCATTATCTGAAATTAATGGGTAAAAGCCTTATTTCGTAAGTATTTTTTTAATTCTTTCCTGCTAAACAGTTTCGGCCTATTTTATCCCGTATAAGGAGTTTATTAACTTAATAACTTTTTTAGAAAAAAACCGATATGCTTCCTTATTTTCCGGGTACGTATTAAAATATTCTTTTAGTATAAAAAATTGCTTTATGTAAATATTTTCCTTTAGTTTGTTATTTAGGTACGTAGCGATAAAGTCGATTTGAAGTATATGCTAGCTTAAATAGGTAGCTAGGGTTATCAGAATTTTTCAGTACATAACTTTTGCTATATTTGCTGCGGTTTTATTATAGTTAATTCCTTTTTGTTAAGTAAATCCTTTTACGCAGATACGAACTTTGTACTTGTTTAGTTTTCCTGTAAACGTATATCTTTTTCTTAATACTTATTTGGCATTTATAAGTGTTACAAGAATAGGGGTTCTTGTCTGAAAGAGGCCAAGTCCTTGGAGGTTAGCGCAGATGCGGTTAAACCTCGGACCAAAAGGAGGCTTGGCCCCCGAGGTGATCTAGTTGATCTAAGTGATCTGCCGGATCACTTAAATTACATAAATCCGCGGCATACTTATTATGGAAAGTTGGATATATAATGAAAGAATCCTTATATAAATAGCACCTACTTAGTTTTCGCTTTTTAACTATTAATCTAAGCCTTTAATCAAAGGCGCCGTTTTCCGATTAAGGGAAAAGTCCGCAAACCTTTTTAACGAACAAACTACTGAATTATTTTTCGCACTATTATTACCTACAAATCAAAACCCCCTTTCAAATACTGCTTATACCTCCAGGTAGATGTATAACAGGTTCGTTACATTTTGATAACTTCTTAATTAATAGCCGACGAATAATTTAAAGCCCAGTTAAGTATAAACTTTCCTAAACGCAATAAAAACGATATTATAAAACGATATTCAAAAAATAAATAACATATTCGATTACCGTTATTAATTAATAAAGGATTAATAACTAAATTAAACGATTTATTACCTATTAAAGAAATCTTCTCCTTAATCGATAACATAGTATCCCTTTATATCCGATCTTAAGGAAAACTTTTTTCTTTTTAGCCTTAGCAACAATCCCCTCCGGCAAAAGAAACTATCGAAATTTAAGATCCAAAAGTTAAGGAAAAAGAAAAAGGACAGCCAAAAAAATAAAAGGATAAAAAAAAAAAGCTTACAGTTAATAAAAAACTGGATATCTTGGCAACGGAACTTTATGTATTACGACAAGAAAATGCCAAGCTTGCCCGATAGTTGCGAATTAAAGAAAAAATTTCGATATTTCCTTTGTTTGGTATAAACCAAACCCGCAAGGGCATAATTCCTTTTTCCAGTTACCATAAAATGCCGGAAGTTAAAGGTTATAAGCCAACCCTTCCAAAACCTTACGATAGAACCATAAATGTAAAAGGATTCTTAGTTTAGGTCAGATTTTACCTTAAGTTTTATGAAAATTCTTTAACGGAGGATTACCAAAAAGTAATAGCTATCTTTTAGCTGCTTGCTGGAAAAGTTTTCTTATGGTTTAAACTTATTATGAACGATTACCTTGTAAATTACCTTAACCAATTTTCCGACCTAATTAATTATATTTTCGGCAACTATGAACACTTTAAAAAAAAAATGCAAGCTTTATTTGGAGATTCCGATAAAAAATAATATGCGGTCGAACAGTTGCATCTTTTTTAATAAACCAAGTTAATAGCCGAATATGCGATTAAGTTTAATCGTTTTATATTAATTTTTAACTTTCCAAAAAGCGTATTATTTTATCCTTTTTATAACGGCTTAAAGTTACAAGTTAAGGATAAAATATACAGAATACCCAAAATAGGCCTTTTCCAGGATTACATTAACAAAACTATTATTGCCGATCGACGTATTTTCGAAAGGTATTTAGAAAAAAAAAGATTTGATAAAAAAAGGGATAACCAAAACTTAAGCAGCAAATCCCAAAAGGACAGAACTAAGGGTAAATCCTAAAAGGAAATAAGCATTGTTTTAAAGGAACTTAAAAAAAACAAGTTAAATGTTAAATGTTTTAATTATAGCAAAAAAAGCTATTATAAAAGCAAATATTGCTTTTTAGTAAAGAGGAACTTTAGAAAAGAAAGGATTTCTTAACCTTAAAAAAAAGTTAGGATAATTAAATAAAAATTAAATAACGAAAGTAAGAAAAAAAAAGAAATTAGTTTTATTTCCTTTTAGCAAGAATTTATTATTGCAACCATATATTACGAACAAAATGGCAACCCAAAGTATAAACGTTGCCCGATTTGTTAAAACCGATCGATTAAAGTTTACAGATATTATCCCGGATAAAAAATTTTTAAGATAGTTATAAAGTTAGGATGTATTTATTATTTGGATAAGCAACGGTATAGAATATACGATGAACATGGCCAGTTACGCCTTAATACAGTAATATACGACTTAATATCCTTAAAGCCCAGTAAGGCTTCCGAAGTTAGGAGATTAATTTACCTAGATACTGTAAGTCCAAATCCAGTTTACGACTACGATATGCTTTATTTTTCTGTATGTTACGACGACAACTATTTAATCCATTTCCGCGCTAAAAAAAATAATAACTATTGGCCCGGATGGGATAAAGAGATACCTACTGAACCCGACGATAAATGCCGATGTATTGAAACTCCTAGATGGCCGGAATACCCCCGATCTTGCTATTTATACCTTAAATCAGCCTAAAGTCGAAAAACTATTACATAAGGATGCTTATGCTACGCCCTTACACTGTACATAATGCACAAAATCTTAAATATGGAAGCCGACCCCTTAAAGATTTTACCCCCAAAACTAGAACCTTTTTAGATATCGGAAGTAAAAATTTCAAAATCAGTTTGCCGGATTGGCAAAAGAAAGTAATTCACTTGCATAGATAACAAGTATTCCAAATACGTAGCTAAAAAGGTTCGAAAATAAAAACGCCTTTTAGCTAACAAAACCAACAAGTTAAAAAACTACGTAGGCCTTCGAAATTAAGGCATTAAGGAGCCCTAACCTATAAGACCTTATATAAGGTAAAGACTGGACAGCGCAATCAGATTAAGATTTTTTTCCAGTACGGAAACGAGATATTTAAAGCCATAATTAATTCAGGAGCAGAAAAAAACTTTATTTTACTATTAATGGCAGAAAAATATTAGATCCCCTGGAGATATAAGCTAAAGTTATATAAATTACTTACAGTTAACGGAAGCTTGTTTAAGTATGAAAATGGACGAGTTTTTAAAGAAATAAAAAATTTTTTAGTACAAATTTAAAGATATTTAGAAAAAATCAAGCTAAATATAGCCGATATTTTAAGATACGATATTATCCTTGGAATGCCGTAGCTCCGTTCTAGCAACCTTCGTATTAACTGGAAAACCTAAAAACTTTTTTAAAACCATCTTATAATTTCTTTAAAGGAAGAGTTCCGAAAAGTCTGCTATTTAATCCGAGAAGCTAAAGCAGTAAACCTAATTGCTAAAGTCCCTTCTAAGTATTAAAGGTTTAAAAGATTATTTAAAGAACGAATACGAAAGGAATTACCCGACCATAATTAATGGGATTATAGGATTTTTATTAAGGAAAGATACCATCTAAAACTTTACCAGATTTATTACATAAATCCAGAAAAGGTTAAGGCCTTATAGAAAAGTTTATAACGAGACCTTAAGCGTAAATACATTTAAGAATTTAAATTTCCTATAAAATACCCCATTATAATGGTACCAAAAATGAAAAATAAAAAGATTCGAATTAATAAAAATAAAAACCTTATATACCAAAAAGTTTACGATTACAAATAGTTAAACGATATCACTATCAAAAATGGATACCCTTTTACTTTTATGGATATTATGAAAAAAAACATTAGTAAGGCCAGATGGTTTACGGCGTTAAACCTATTAAACGGTTACTACTTAATCCGAATAACTAAGGGCGAAAAATAAAAAACCGTCTTTAAAATAATTTATAAACTTTATAAGTATAAGGTAATGCCTTAGAGATTTACTAATACCTTTGCCAATTTCTAATATATGTTAATAACCATCCTGCGAAAGTTTTTCGATAAGTTCGTATTTATTTACTTGGACGATATTCTTATTTATTTTGAAACCTTAAAGGAACATAAGAAATATGTCGCCCAAATACTGGAGGTATTCGAAAAGGCGAACCTGTTAATTAATGCTGAAAAAAGCGTATAACATACCCAGAAATTAGATTTTCTAGGCTTTACCATTACCCTAGGACAAATTTAGATTCAGGACTCCAAAATAAAGGTAATTAAAAATTGGCCGATTTTCGATAAGGCGACCGTTACCGATATCCGTTAATTTTTGGGATTTACGGGCTACGTACGCAGCCTAATCAAAGATTTCGGAGAAATCGCCAAACCCCTAACGAACTTTACCACCAAAAAATATATTGGAAAAGAATTCGAGTTCCCAAAGGAAGTTAAGGAAATAATGTAAATATTTAAAAACCAAATTACCAGCGCCTTTATTATGAAATTGCCTAATTACAATAAAAAGAAACGATTAAAGATTAACGCATTAAATGGAACCTTAAAAGCAGTTTTAAAATAACAGGAAAATAATGGAAAATGGTACCCGGTTACCTATTACTTTAAAGCCCTAAAAAATGCGGAGTTACGATACCCTATTTACAACAAAAAGTTATTGGCAATTATTATGGCATTTAAGGAATAAGAACCTTACTTTAATGGAATTAAGGAACCTTTTAATATTTACTTTAACTATAAAAATCTTATGCATTTTATAACGATTTAAAACCTTAATAAACGATATAAAAATTGGATAATTTTTTTATTTAAGTTTAATTTTAAAATTTACCATATTAAAAGTAAAGAAAACATTTAGGCGGATATTTTAAACCGAAAAAGAGATTATAATATTAAGATCCTTAAACGACGCATATAAATGCTATAACCTATAAAGGAAAATACTTTATAATTATATAAAATATTAAAAAAACTTACCTTTAAATTCCTGTCCCAGTTTAAAAGTTCCTATAATTTTAATAAGCAAAAGGAAATTAAACAATTAAAAGAATAATTTAAGGATTAACTGCTATACCGCGGAAAGGTTTACATTTTACAAGAACGACAAAAACAATTTGTTAAAAAATTTTACGAAAACCCGTTACATAAATATTAAGGGATCTTCAAAACAATTAAGCGACTTTAAGAAAGGTACGACTTCCCGGAACTTAAAAAAACTGTCGAACAAGTAATTAAAAACTGCAACATTTGTAATAAAGCTAAAGCAGTTCGTTATAAATCTTATAAATTATTGCAACTTATAAAAATTCCAGATAAAGCATGGAATATTATAGTTTGGAACTTTATTACCGGCTTATCCTTATTTAAGGACCCCGTTACCGAAATCCAGTATAACGGAATATGGGTAATTGTCGACAGACTTATTAAGTATAGGTATTTCCTCCCTTTTAAAGGAAATACGATAGCAAAATAATTAGCTTACGTATTCGTAAAATATTACCTTAATAAATATGGAATCTTAAAAAAGATTATTTTAAACAAAAATAAACTGTTTACTTTTAAATTTAGTACTAATTTCTTTAAACAAATTAACGTTAAACTTAAATTTTTTATAATATATTACCCTTAAACCGATAGATAAACAAAACGATTAAATTAGATTTTAGAATAATATTTGAAAAGTTATGTTAATTACCAGCAAAATAACTAGGTAAAATTATTCCTATTAGCATAAATAACTTATAATATATCCGTTAACGAGGACATAAGTATTTTTCTTTATATAGCCGTATATGGACGGAACGCAAAAACCTAATAACTAAAGTAACCATTAAATAAAACCCCGAAAATTACCTTAATAATACCTAAAGCGGAAACGATAATAACCGAAATTAAAACCATTTAAGCTCGCCTTAAAATTAAGTTGCAATTTTTCCAACAACGGATAACTTAATATTATAATAAAAAAAGAATTAAAGGACCAATTTTATCGAAAAGAAACAAGGTTTATCTGTTACGCCAAAAACAAAATGCGACCTTAAACATTTCATAAATCAAAACCAAAAAATTCAGTAATAAATTCGATTTTAAGAAATTCGGCCCGTTCAAAATTAATAAAGTTATTTCCAGGACCAACTATCGATTATCGCTGCCCAAAACAATAAAGATATATCTTGTTTTTTATATTTCCCTGTTAAAATTAATATTTAGTAACGCTCCGCTGGAAACAAATTTGGAAATCGAAGAAAATACCGACGAGTACGAAGTCGAAAAAATACTGGATTTAAGAATGGTTAACGACAAAATCCAGTACCTAGTTAAATGGAAGAACTACCTACCTAAGGACAATATTTAGGAGCTTTTTAAGTACTTAACGAATGCGAAGGACTTGGTTAAGACGTTTTACTGCCGGAATTCTAACCGACCAACTCCAACGTAGCTAAGGTCGCAAGCGACAACGGTCCAACCCCCAAATCTAAACCTTCGGCGCTCCAGTCGAAAAAAGCAGACGCTTCCATATTAGCATTAATTTCAGAAACAAGCCGCGCTTGCTTTTTTTCCATGCGACGCTGCTTTTCTTTCAGTTTTTCTTGTTTTTCCAACTAATCTAACTTGTAACCTTCCTTTAAAATGGCAAAGGCCTTCTTTTTCAAAATATCTTGCTGGAAACGTAAACGTTTTAGTCGACCAAGAAGTTTTATTAATTTGTTTTTTATTTTACGTTGCTTTTTTTGCAACCGTTCTCGTTTTTCCCCAATTTTCATTAAGGAATTCATCTCCAATACGTTATAGGCCGGACGCTGACGACGGGTGCAATAACTACAACTTGGAAAGTTAATTACAAAAAAGCAATCGGTTTCCCTAAAGTAAGTATAATTCGAACAAAAGTTAATTTTGGAACCGAACTTTTTAATGTAATCCGTGCGGTTATCGCATATCTTACGTTAATTAAATCGAGGTTTTTTTTTTCCTTTTTCCTTTTAAATACGGCCTATTATAATAAAATTAGCTGAAAAATCCCTGTACTTTTTCCAACTACTAAAAGGGGTTACTTACGGTTCTTATCTTTGGGACAAAGATCCTTAGAAAAGGAAAATGGTATTACAAGAATAGGGGTTCTTATTTAAAAAAGGCCAAGTCCTTAAAGGTTAGCGCGGATGCGGCTAAACCTCGGACCAAAAAAAAGCTTGGCCCCCGAAGTAATCTAGTTAATTTAAGTGATTTGCCGGATTACTTAAATTACATAAATCCGCGGCATACTTACTATGGAAGGTTGGATATATAATGAAAAAATCTTTATGTAAATAGCACCTACTTAGTTTTCGCTTTTTAGCTATTAATCTAAGCCTTTAATCAAAGGCGCCGTTCTCCGATTAAGGGAAGAATCCGCAAACCTCTTTAACGAACAGACCATTAAATCATTTTTCGCACTATTGTTACCTGCAAATCAAGACCCCCTTTCGGATATTGCTCATACCTCCAGGTGGATGTATGACAGGTTCGTTACAATAAGGTACTTCCGGGCTTTTTCGCTAAAGGGGGTAAATTTAAAGGTTTTACGCGAAAAGCTTTTTTTAATCTTAATAAAAATAGTTTTAAGTTATATCTTTCGTTTTGGGCTTTTTATAACTTTTTTCAAAGACGGGCCGTTATCCGTTGTTACGAACAGCTTCCAGGTAATAGATAACTTGCCTAGGTTAATATATTTTAAGTTCTTAATCTCAAAAATCTTATCGTATTTATCCTCTAGTATATTAACCATCTGCTGGTATTTGTAGATATTTCGGATAACTCGATTGGTTTTTCCGTTGTTACCGAAGAAGTCGTCGTTATCGTTGTTCATCAATGGGTTGAAATGGAAGGTATGTAGGCTATGATTTTCGCCTTCTTGGGTCAAAGCTAGCTTTAATTCGCGCATTAGCTTAGGGGCTTTATCTGGGGCTTCCAAGGTGTACAGGTCGGGGACCGTCTTTTTCGGGCGTCCCTTTTCACGCTTAATTTTCTTGGTTTCCTGGTCCTTATCGTCTTTAGAAATAACGTTGTGGTCCTTGTTTTTTTATTCCGATACCCTTTTGTTTTTAACTGTATTTTAGGCGTTTTTGTACTGGTTGTGGAAGCGATCGAATGATATCCTTAGAGTTAAGTAGTTGTCCTGGCTTTTCCAAGATTTTATAGATAGTAATATACGGCGTTGTAAGTAATTTACCGCCCTTTAGGAGTTATACCTTGTAGTTGTATATCTTTTAATACCTTAGCAGTATACTCTTTGCTTTACAGGCTGCTAGCTTTTCCGACCTAGTTTTATAGTTCTTATCGATCAGGATTGTGTACCTGCTGCCGGGAATTCGAAGGTGACCGTTATTAGGTTTGTAGGATTTGTTAGGTTCGAATGCATTTTTAAAGTATTCGATTGGTATTATGTTTTTTACCGTGGACTATTCCGTTTTGTTAACTGTATATGTTGTAACTTCTATTATAAGGTTCTAGAAGTATGTTGGTATTTTTATTTGGGCAAAAATTATATGCGCTTCGTTTTGTAGAAACTGGATATTTCTTTTTGTAATTCCCTTTTAATATTAGTTATAAAAGCTGGAAATTACTAATTTAATACCTTTAACTGCGCAGAACCTTTCGATTCTGGTTATGCCGAACGTCCTGCCGCCGTTTAGGCGTAAAATTTACAATTTTTTGCTTCGACCTTTTGTATTAGGGGGTACCGTTTTTAGACGTTTAATTAATCGTATAATATACGCGTATAAGTTTTATTATATTTCGTCCTTGGTTTTAAACGAATGGTACTTTTTGCAATGTGAAAAGTCGTTTATAATAAAACTGAAATAATTGTTATTCTCGATATTAACAAGCTTAACTGAACCTATATTATATTAAATAATTTTTTTTACATGTCACTTTCGTTTTTAGGGATTTATAAAAGGGATTTTCCGTATTTTCCTTTCGTTATACGTTATATAAAGAAGTTATTTTATATTATTAAGGTTTAAATTTATTTCTGTAAACCTTTTGATGGTTTAAATAAATCGTTTAATACTAGGGTGGTAAAGGCGGCGGTGTTATAAGATGATATTCTTTATAACTTCGTCCGTTATAAAAATCTTGTTATTTTTAAAAGCTCTTATAAGGACGCTTTTTAAGTTGTTAGTTAGGTTACCGCCGTTTTCCTTACCGAATGGCCTTTTTAGGCCGTATCCTTTTTGATAATTTTCGTTATTCGTCGATTCCGAGGCCTTAATAATAAGCTCCGGTTTTCTATAAAGCTATAAGAAAAAAACCTTTCCGGGATATGTTGATCGTCGTCAACTACGTTTTATTAGGGTTTACCAAAGTATTTCGATTTAGGCAACTACTTTTCCTGTAAAAAACTTTCCTGGAAAATACTTTTAGGGGGAAGTTGTTAATATATAGCATATACTTTATTATAGTTTTATTATTTTTTTACGGGTCCTCCTTAAGGGTTACTTTATTGTTTTAACGGCAGTGGCGAAGACAGGTCCTTTACCTGTTATGATATATATTCCTTTATTTTTAATATTTAGGACCGAATTTTTTTCGAAATCCTTGATGTTATTCGTAATGTTAACGTTTGTTCCTAAGTCCTAAAGCAGTTTATTTTTATTATCCTTTATAGATGAATAGACATGCAACAGCATGGCATTACCTATAACAATTACTTCAGTGCTCTTAATCGCTGTAGCTGTCGTTTTGGGGCAATCAGCCGCCTGTAACTTAGGGCAGTTAGCTATTATGGCTTTAAAGCTTTCAAGCGCTATAGCCGTTATTTTAGGACAGTTAGCTGCCGTAACTACAAGCTTATCATTCTTTATAGCAGTTGCTTTAAGGCAGTCGGCCACTTGTAACTTAAGGTAATAGGCCATTAAAGTTATAGGCCAGTCGCCCTTTATAATAGTTGCTTCCGGGCAGTCGGCCCTTTAAAGCGTTTTATTATACCATTATATCAGGTTTTGAAGCTGTTGTTCGTTAATATGAGCGCTGAACGTTTTTTTACTGGAACGATATAAGTTTCTCAGGCCTTTAGGGATAAACTGTTCCTTACCCGGTCCACCGCCGCGGGTATTGCGAAAGCTGTTGCTTTGGTTGTTGTTGTTACCTTAATTTCGACCTCCATTTTAGCCTTGCTTTCCTTTCTTTCTTTTGCCGTTTTGTTTCTCCTTTTGGAGTTTAAGGTACTTCTTCGCTAGGTATCCGTACTTGCCACAGTTAAAACAAAGTGGTTTTCCGTTCTTGTTCCATGCGGGCTTGTTGATCTGGGAATTTTTGTTACCTTCTTTACCTTTTTATGCATTATAAAACCGTCCGTTGTTTTTCTTTTTGTTGATACGGTTATAACATTCGCTGTTAAAGTCGTCGACCAGTTGTTGGAAGGAGTAATCCGTCTGTTGCAGTATTAACTGCATTATTTTGTACCAACTGCTAGTCTTATCCTTTATAACAATAAGAAATATAGCAATATGTTTTTCGATTTTAAGCTTTATGCTATAACCTTTTACTTTCTGTAAAAGCTTTTGAAATTTGGTAATAAACTGGATTGAGTTTCCTTTATTATATGTAATTTTACTTAATTCCTTTCAAAATGACCTTTATCGGGCCCTTCTCGTTATTACATAAGTTTTCCGGAACGTTTTTAATATTTTCGTTCTTTTTTTGATTCCTGTAATCAATTTTAAGAGCGCCCTTTTGTAGGTCTTAGTAATAACTTTCGCGACACGTAATTAATCCAGTTATTTCAGCTTTATTCCGTTCTCATAACCAATTTCTTCCAGTATAAAGTTAAAAGCGTTATTTCAAAGTTTCCAATTAGCCTAACCTAACAAATAATTCTCCTTATCCAAGAAAAAGTCGAAACGCTTTTAACGGAATTTCGAATCGTTACTAAACTTCTTGGAGTTCTTTTTGTCTTTTAGGCGTATACTTAATTTTCTGGAGCTATTTAAGCTGCTGAAGCCGGAAGAGCTGCTGTTGGGGGAGCTATAACGGTTTTTCTTTTTCTTCGGGGGGTCGGGTTTTTCAGTAAACAACTTCCTAGGCTTCGTTTCGCCTTCTTTAAGGGGGTTGATCTTTTTCCACATCGTTCTCCAGTGCGATGAGTACTTTCTTGGAGCCATTCGCCTTGACTTCAGGCGAAAGGCTTTGCGATGTTTTCGGTTGTACACTCGTACTGCGCAAACTTTTAAAGCTCCGCGTTTTGGGTTAGAACGTATCTAATAGCTGTATTATCATGTTATTGTTACGGATTGAAATCTCCCGTCTGCCTGCGGGAGACCAAAAGGGGGAATAACCTCGGGTCGGGTAAACCTCGGTGCCAAGAATGGTCTCTGCGGAGACCATAGAAATACTATAGAGATACTACAGAAATACTATAAAAATACTATAAAGATCAAACCGAAGTTATACTGAAAGGAAAGGATATATAAAACTTCCATGTTTCCTTGTAAATAATACCTACTTAATTTCGCGTTTTAGTTATTAATTTAAGTTTTTAATTAAAGGTAACGTTTTTTGATTTAAAGAAAAGTCCGTAAATCTTTTTAACGAACAGGTTATTAAATTATTCTTTGCCTTATTATTACTTGCAAATTAAAAACTCCTTTCGGATACTACTTATATTTTCAAATGGTCGTATAATAGATTCGTTACATTTTAATAACTGTTTAATTAATAGCCGACAAATAGTTTAAGGCTTAATTAGATATAAGCTTTCTTAAACTTAATAAAGATAATATTATCAAACGGTATTTAGAAAATAAATAATGTATCAGATCGCTATCATTAGCTAATAAAGGATCGATAATTGGATTAAAACATCTTACCCTTTATTAAAGAAGTCCTTTCTTTAATCAACAACATGGCCCCTTTTACTATTCGGTCTTAAAAAAGACTTTTTTCTTTTTAACAACAACCCTTTCCGGTTCCCAGGAAACCATTAAGGTCCAAGAAAACGAACCGGAAAAGGAAAAAAAATTTCCGACAGCCCGAAAGGCAAAAAAAAAAGAACTTACGGTTAACGACAAACTACGCACTTTAATAACTAAATTTCAGGCGGTAAAAAGAGAAAATGCTAGACTCGCTCGATAGCAAAGGTTTTCGACATTACCTTTATTTGGCGCGAATTAATTCCGCGAAAATACTGTTCCACACCCTGCTTATTATGAAATACTAAAGGTTAAAAGCTATAAGCTAATCCCCTTAAAACCCTACGACGGTACTATAGATATAAAAGGATTCTTAATTTAAGCCAGATTTTACCTTAAGTTTTTCGAAAATTCTCTAAAAAAAACCTATCAAAAGGTATTAGTCATTTTCCAGCTGCTCGCAGAAAGGATCTTTCTATAATTCCAGCCAATTATAAAGAATTACTTCGAAAATTACCCTAACGAATTTTCCGACCTTATTAATTACATCTTCGGTAATTACAAATACTTAAAGGAACGAATGTAAGCTTTATTTAAAAACTTAAACAAGTAATAAAATGCCGTTAAAAAGCTGCACCTTTTCTAGCAGATAAAATTAACGGCTAAATACATAACGGAATTTAATCACCTTGCAGTAACCTTCCACTTATCGGAAAATGCCTTATTTTACCCTTATTACGATAGCTTAAAATTATAGGTCAAGGACGAGATATATAAGGTACCCAAAATAGGGCCATTTCAGAACTATACTAACAAGGTTATTATTGCCGACAGACGTACTTTTAACAGGTACCTGGAAAAAAAAGGGTCCAACAGAAAAAAAAGCGATCGAAGTTTTAGCAGCAAATCTTAAAAAAGCAAAAATAAGGACAGGACCCAAAAGGAAGCGAATATTACTTTAAGGGAACTTAAAAAGGATAAGTCGAATGTCAAATGCTTTACCTATAGTAAAAAAAGCTACTATAAAAACGAATATCGTTCCCTAGCTAAAAGGAATTCCAGGAAAGGAGGGATTCCTTAAAAAAAGGCCCGAACGGCCGAATAAGAGATAGATAATAAAAGCGAGGAAAAAAAGAAAATTAATTTTACCTTTTTCCAGCAGGAATATACTATTACGACGACTTACTATAAACTAAACGGCAACCCGAAGTACGAACGTAGCCCTCTTTGCCAGAATTAAACGACCAGAATCTGCAAGTATTATCCTAGACAACTAGCTTCTAGATTAGCCATAAAGCTAAGATGCAAATGTTATTGGATGTACAGAAATGCGAAGTACATAACGGATACGGCCAGATGCGCTTAAGACTTAACAACTACGGGCAGAGAACCCTTAAATCCAGCGAACCCCTAGAACGGGCGGTATACTTCAAAACCGAAGCCTTTAAATAGGATTCTGTTAATGGGTACGGACTTTTTCATTTTTTGACCTGCAACGATAACGATTATCCAATTTACTTCGAGCTAAGGAAAATAATAATTATTGGCCCAAATCGGACGAAGAAACCCTTATAAAACCTGATAACGATTACAAATGTATCGAAATTTCCCGACGGCCCGAATACCCTCGATCTTATTATTTATACCCCGATTCGGATTAGAGCTAAAAAGTTATTACTTAAGGCTATTTATATTATATCTCTATGCTATGTTTAATGTATAAACTTCTAGATATAGGAGAAAGCCTTACAAAAATCTCAACTTCGAATCGGAAGCTTTTTTAAACGTTAAAGGTAAAAATCATGAAGGTGAAATGCCAAATTGGCTAACGAAAGTAGTATACTTGTACGGACGATAAATGTACCAAATACGTAGTTAAGAAAGCCCGCGAATAGAAACGCCTCCTGGCGAACAAAACCACTAAGTTAAAAAACGGCGGGGGCCTTTGAAATTGGGGTATCGAAAGCTTTGCGAACTAAAACCTTATGTGGGGCAAGAAAAAAATTACGAAGCTAGATCGAAATTCCTATTCAGTACCAAAGCTAAACTTTCAAAGCTATAATTAACTTTGGGGCAAAAGTAACTTTATTTCGCCAGCAGTGGCCAAAAAACATTATATTTTTTTGGAGGTATAAGCCAAAATCCTACAAATTACGGATAGTTAATAAAAGTATTTCTTAGTACGATAACGGACAAGTTCTTAAAAAAACTGAAAAACTTTTAATATGGATCTAAAAATACTAAGAGCATTTTACGTTAAATATTACAAACATTTTAGATTATAATGTTATTCTGGAAATGCCGTAGCTTAATTCTAATAACCCGTTAATTAACTGGAAAACTTGCCAGCTTTTTTAGGATTACGAATTAACTCCTTTTAAAAAAGAGTTTAAAAATGTTTGCTATATAATCCGAAAAGCCAAAGTATTAAACTTTGCCAATACCATACCCTTAAAGTATTAACAATTCGAACGACTTTTTAAAGACAAAGAAAATTAGGAATTACTTTTATATAAAATAATAAAACTATTACATATCCATTAAGAAAGGACATTACCTTAAGCTTTACAAAATTTACTACATAAATCTAGAAAAGGTAAAGGCCTTATAAAAGAACATCTAGTTAAATCTAAAGAAAAGTTATATTTAACCATCCAAATTTTTTATAGGTTATCCTATACTTATAGTACCCAAAATTAAGGACGGCAAGCAGAAAATCGATTAAGATAAAGATCCGGTTTATTAACGCGTAATCGATTACCGACAGCTAAACGACATTATTATTAAAAACGGCTATTCCTTAACCTTAATAAATACCTTAAGGAAAAACGCAAGCAAAGCCAAATAGTTTACCGCCTTAAACCTTCGGAACGGGTACTACCGTATCAGAATAGCAAAAAAAGAATGGAAAACTGCCTTTCGAATAATATACGGGTATTACAAATACCGAATAATATCTTTAAAACTTACTAACGCCCCCGCCAGTTTCTAACGCTTAATTATAACTATACTTAGGAAATTTCTAGATAAATATATCTTTGTTTACCTCGACGATATCCTTATTTATTCCGAAACGCTGGAAAAACATAAAAAGCATATTTTCCAGGTTTTTAAAGCTTGAAATAAAGCAATTATCCGAATTAACCTTGCCAAAAGTATATGGCAGACGTAAAAGTTAAATTATTTAGGGTTTACTTTTACCCCCGGTCAAATTTAGATTTAAAATTCTAAATTGGAAGCAGTTAAAAACTGGCCCACTTTTAATAAGGTAACCGTTATAGATATCCGGTAAATTTTAAAATTTACGGGTTACGTACGTAACTTAATTAAGGGATATAAAGATATTATTAGATTATTAACGAAACTTATTATTAAGGAATATGTCGGAAAAAGATTCGAACTTTTAAAGGAAGCTAAGGAAGCTTTTTAACTATTTAAAAACGAAATTACTAAAGCGCCAATAATAAGATTGCCTAACGCCGATAAAAGGAAACGTCTAAAGATAAACGCCTTAAATTATGCTTTAAGCGCAGTTTTAAAGCAATAAAAAGGTAATAGGAAGTAGTATTTAGTAATCTATTATTCTAAGGCTTTTCGAAATGCAGAATTTCGATACAAGATTTACGATAAAGAGCTGCTGGCAATTATTAACGCTTTTAAAGAATAAAAACTTTTCTTTAACAGAACCAAAAAGCTTTTCGATATTTATTTAAATCATAAAAACTTTACCCGGTTTATAACGACTTAAGAATTAAATAAACGCTACGAAATTTGGATAATTTTCTTGTCGAAATATAACTTCCAAATCCACTATATTAAGGAGGAAAAAAATATCTAAGCAAACATTTTAAGTCGTAAAGGAAATTAGGATTTCAAGGTTCCGAAACGTCGAATGTAAGTGTTGCAACAGATTAAGAACGGTACCCTACAGTTATGTAAAATACTGAAATAACTTACCTTAAAACTTTTAACGAAATTCCAAAATTCCTATAATAATAAAAAGCAAAAAAAGATACAACAATTAAATAGACAACCTGAAAACCAGCTGTAATATCGTGGCAAAATTTATATCCCTCGAAATTAACAAAAGTAATTCGTTAAAAAGTTCTACGAAAATCTGTTATACGGATATCAAGGCATCTTTAAAACTATTAAACGGTTATAGGAAAAATAGAACTTTCTAGAATTTCGACGAATTGTTAAACAGGCAATTAAGGGTTACAATACCTGTAATAAGGCAAAAGCAGCCCGACATAAGCCCTATAAACTTTTACAGCCTACAGATATTCCAAAAAAGGTTTAAAATATTATTGGTTGGAATTTTATTACCCGTTTACCCTTATCAAGAAATCCTATTACTGGAATTTAGTATAATGAAATACGAGTAATCATTAATAAACTTACGAAATATGGGTACTTTTTACCTTATAAAAGAAACGTAACGGCAGAACAACTAGCTTACGCCTTTATCCGATATTACCTTAATAAATATGGAATACTAAAAAGAATTATCTTAAACAGAAACAAACTTTTTATATCAAATTTTGGTACCAGTTTCTTTAAACAGATAAACGTTAAGCTTAAATTTTTTACAGCATACCACCTATAACAGATAAATAAATAGAACGTTTAAATTAAACGTTAGAACAATACTTAAAAATTTACATTAATTACCAGCAAGATAACTGGGTTAAACTTTTTCCATTAGCCCAAGTAACTTAAAATACCTCTATTAACGAAGATATAAATATTTCTCCCTATACAGCGATATATAGTTACCAAACAAAAACGCAACAGCTAAAATAGCTATTAAACGAAGCTCCAAAATTAACCGCGAAAGTTTTTCGAGCAAAAACGGTAGTAACGGAAATCCAAATAGTACAAGTGCGCCTACAAAATGAATTACGATTTTTCTAATAAAGCATAACCTAGTATTATAATAAGAAAAGAATTAAGAAACTAATTTTGTCGGAAGAAAACAAAGTTTACTTATTACGCCAAAAACAAAACGTAACTTCGAACATTTCTTAAATCAAAATAAAAAAACCTAATAATAAGCTCGATTTTAAAAAGCTTAATCCGTTTAAGATCGATAAAGTTATTTCTAAAATTAACTACCGACTGTTATTACCCAAAACAATAAAAATATACCCTATTTTCTATATTTCTTTGCTTAAACCCGTACTTAAAAACGCTTTACTAGAAATTAATTTAGAAACCGAAAAAGATAACGATAAATATAAAGTTAAACGAATACTGGACTTTAAAGTAATTAAAGATAAGGTCCAATATTTGATTAAATAGAAGAATTACCCATACGAAAAAAATACTTAAAAAATTTTCAATACTTAACGAACGCGAAAGTTTTAATTAAAACGTTTTACCGTCAAAATCCTGACCGACCGACTTTAATGCGGCCAAGGTCGTAGGCGATAACGGCCCGGTATCCAGATTTAATCCTGGGCCGTTTTAATCCAAAAAAATAAAGGTTTTCGCCGTAGCGTCTATTTTTAAAACAAACTGCGCTTATTCTGTTTCTATACGACGCTGTTCAATTTTTTTTTCCTTATCTAATCTTTTTTACTTTTTTAATTCGTCCACGGAACGAAGCCTGCGACGAATCATTTTTACACCCCGACGTTATAAGAAGTCCTGTTAACGGCTTAACCTAATTAATTTAGTTATAGCTTTTGTTTGCAATTGCTACAGGTCCAACAGTACTTCCTCGGCGGCCCGTTTTTTATGATCAATTCGTACCTTTTCGGATCGGATATTTTGTAACGATTCCAAAGAAATGTTAATGGCTTTATAAGGCATATTGGCCTTATAACAATGCTGGCAATTTTTTCGCCCCTTAACCATCTTACATTCCAACTTTAAATCTTCGCAACGTTTATAAGGCATAATTAAATATCCAAAATCTAAAATAAAGAAAATTAGGTTTTTTCGACTTTCGGTAAAGAATTTAACGCGTTTTCGTAGTAAATCTGATATAATGTTAAACTAGGAATTATTGGTTAAAGGAAACGAAAAACGAAAAAAACGTACTTATTTTATCTTTAAAGATAAATATTGCGAAAGAAGGGGAATGGTATTACGGATTGAAATTTCCCGTTTACTGGCAGGAAACCAAAAGGGGGAATAACCTCGGGTCGGGTAAACCTCGGTGCCAAAAATGGTTTCTATAGAAACTACAAAGATACTATAGAGATACTACAAAGACAGTACAGAGATACTACAGAAACCAGATGGAGGTTATATTGAAGGGAAAGGATATATAAAATTTCTATGTTTTTTGGTAAATAATACCTATTTAATTTCGCTTCTTACCTATTAATATAAGTTTTCAATCAAAGGCAACGTTTTTCGATTAAGGGAAAAGTCCGCAAATCTCTTTAACGAATAGATTACTGAATTATTTTTCGCTCTATTGTTACCTGCAAATCAAAAACCCCTTTCGAATACTGCTTATACCTCCAGGTGGTCGTATAACAGGTTCGTTACAGTTATTTATCTCCTCCATCGTATCGTTATATCTTTCGCTTTAAAGCTTTAGCTTTTTAATATCATTTTCGACCTGTTAATATATTTTTTTTCTACGCCTTAACATTACGTCTAATGCTACTTATGTTAGTACCCAGGGACGTATAAAGCTTGTTTAGGTCGGCTTCGGGTTGTTATTTTTGGATAAGGGTTTTTAGCGGCTGCTAAAGTAATAAAACGTTTCTTACTAAGGATGCTTCGTATTCTTGTTCTCTCTCGCCGAAAAACTCTTCGTCTTAAGGAACCTCCTGATTGGAAAAAAAAAAGGGTTTTCGTTTGCGTGCTTGCTCGTTATCGTTAATTACTACTCGACTTTTTCCTGAATCGTTAGCTAAGCGGCTTTTTCTTAAGATTCGTACTTTTTTTATTAACTTGGCTTTTCAAACTGCAATCAACCATTTCGTATAACGTGCTAAGTTGCCAATTAACCAAAAAATGCTACTATGTTAGCAGTCACAATAATCGAATGCAGAAATCTAGCGTAGCTCTTTGTATGTTCTCTAAGACTGTTCTAGGAATGGACAAATCTAGTCCGCGGGCAATCGCCCCTTACATACACGATTGATTGACAAAGAATCGTCCATAGACAAAGGCTATCCCAGGCAGCATTCTGCTGCCTGCTCCAAATAAAGCCTACCAGCCGGCAACACCTGAAAGCACCAATTGCCGACATTAATAATTATATATATCCATATGCCGCAGCTTTGTCTGTAACAGGGCGACGTCGGCGTTAATAAGCCGAATAATCTATCGATTATTACATTATATATTTAACGGTTTAATATCTAAAATAATTCCTAATTCTTTAATTAATCGAAAGCTAAATACGGCTTTTTTTTACAACTTATATAAAAAATAATAATTTCGTTTTTATTTTAAAGTAATTATTATATTTCGCTTATTCGCCCGTTATCGTATTACCCCTTTAAATAACTTTAGAACGTAAACTTAAGAACTCTTTCGATCGATTATATTATTTGCAAAGAAAACGTCGTTTTAGATATTTAACGAATTCTTATTCCCGAACTGCAACGTTAATATTTTAGTTACGATCAGGTATAATATAACCGGTCGGCAGTTTTATAATACGCGTCGCTAGGATTCAGATTAAATCGGGCAAATCGGAATACTGTAAAGGCTATACCGGGTCGCGTATTAACTGCTACGTACAAAATAAAATCAATTTCTTTTTTAGTATCTATTAATAAACCCTAAATAAGCTAAATCAAAATTCGGCAGTAGCTCGACGTTCGTTATTAACGTATTTAAAAAGTTATTTAAACTTTCTTTTAGAATTAAGTTAACCAGCTTCTTTGTAAAATCAAATTAACAAAGCTAAATTTTCTTTTTAACTTTATCTTTAATTATTTTAATTGTTAAAAATTATTATAGGTTTTTGTTTTTTATAAAAATATATCGTTCCCTTATCTGCTAAATTACCTAATCGACGAGGTCTTAATTTTTCTTACGGTACACCATAACGATATCGTTTATAAAAATAAAAAAAATCTTACCTTTTAACGAATAAAATAATAAAGTTTATAAAAAAGGAGTTAAATCTTAAATTCTTACACGTCCCAGTAAATTCTTTTTACTTAAAAAAAATTATTCTCTTAATTTATATAGTTGATATATTCCTAACTAAAAAAATCTTATTACGATATAAATATCCTAATGCTATTTTTATATATATTTTATAAAATAACTAAGCGTTAACGAAAACGTTAATAACGTTATATTGCTTTAGTTTTAAGTCGAATTTAACCGCAATAAAGATTAAGGTTTTAAATAACCTTTTAACTAAAATAAATACGTATATATTGCTATAAACGTTTTTTAATTAATAATCGCCCCGCACGACAAAACGTATCTTGCATTTTTGCAACTAGGTATATTTGTCGAACCTATAAACGTATACCTGCATCTACCCTAAAACTTGTTTCCCTTTAACAGAAAACTAATCAACAATTTTCCAAAACTACATTTCTTTATAACTTTATAAGTAAACCTTTTCGGCCTTACGAAATAATTCTCCTAACGGGTATATATTTAGCTTTTTATAGCCTCGCAAGGGTAATAATAAATCGCGCCTATATATCCGGTTTCGCAACCGAAAGACTTTATATATTTTCGTATCGAAACCTTTCCGATTATAATAACGCGTACTTTAAGTAATTAACTTTCCTAAACTTCTGCAACTTACCGGCTAATTATTAATCGTATTAGAAAAGTAAATTAATCGTCCTATATTAAATACGGCTTTCTATATTTTATAATAGTACCGATAACCATCTTTTTAATACGGAACGTACGAAAAGCTTACGTTTACAACCCGTAAAGCACTTTCGTCTTTTACTGTTACTTTAAATTAAACAGAACGATAAAAACTTAAACCTACCTTTATAACTTCCGTTAGTGCATTAATTATAGCAATTATTAAAACAAACGCTAATAAAAATAATAACGTCCCACACAAGCACGCGCAACACACAAGCACGCGCAACACTTTTTGACACCCATCTGCTCCAGACTTAATTTACTCAACCACAACACATCAAATTGATTTAAATCAATCGTATTCTCTTTCGCTAACAGTATCTACAGCTTCTAGGCAAGTGCACGCATTATATCAAGGCTCGTTGCGGACGTTGTATTGCCATTCCTTCCTGCCAACCCGGCCCAACCGATCAGCGCCTAACGCGTCCAAGTTAATATTTCCCCCATTTCGTACGACACAAAGCCAACCGACTAGATAACTATTCTCGACCGAATCCTTAACCCAAATACGCGAGCATTTCTTGTCCGGCTTTAATACGTTGAAGATATACGTCGGAGAACGTGTTATAGGACGCGTTAGGAGAGCGTTGGGAGCGCGTTGGGGGGCATAGAGGGTCCGTACGGGGCGTCTCGCGGAGCATATGGCAGGGCGTGTCGGACTTGATTTTGCTATAACTCGAAACCTACGCAACTATACGATTAAAACAGACGTTTTCTAGAAAAAGGAATATTTGCTATATAGGATAAACAGGGTCTTTTAGCTAACAAAAAGGTTGTGGCAAGGAATTGCTGTTAATAGCTGCTGAAGTTAATCGGTTGCGGGCGGGTTAGCAGGAAGGAATGGCAATATAGCGTCCGCAACAAGCTTTGATATAATGCGTGCACTTGTCCAGAAGCTGTAGATACAGTTAGCGAAAGAGAATACGATTGATTGGAATCAATTTGATGTGTTGTAGTTGAGTAGATTGAGTCTGGAGCAGACGGGTGTCAAAAGGTGTTGCGCGTGCTTGTGTGGGACGTTAAGCTAAAAACGGAAATAATTCGAACATAACGGTCGTATAAAAGTAATCAATCCCATACGAACAAGTTTATTCTCCCTTATTCCGTACGTCTCGTACGCCTATACCACTTTAAAACTATCTCTTCTGTCTAACCGGTGACTAAATTATTCTGCTCAAATTTTCGTTTTCTTTTTATATTTATATATTTAAATAACCTAAACCCCTAATTAAGTAATTTTACCTATCGCAGTAACTTCTGTAGCTTTCTTTCTATAACATATAAAAAATTATCTTGTAATTTTCTAATATTACTTAAAAAAGTAACCTTCTTATTAAACAATACGTTTCGAATAACGAATATCTTGTTAATTAATATATTCTAAATTTCGTAAATATTTTTAAATCGGTAACCGACAAAAACCTAATCCATATCTTAAAGTTCAGCTTTTAAAATCTTTATTCTTTTTTTATAACGGCAGCTATCATAACGTAAGCTATATAACTATATACTTGTAAATAAGCCTATTAAAACTTCTGATCAAATACTACAACGCCGTCTATATACGCCAAATAAATATAATAAACCTCGTATAAGCTTTGCCAAAAAAAAAAACGTATTTAAAAATCCGGTTATACAGATATATTGCCGCTTTAAAAATATATACGATCAGAAACGAAAGTAACTTAACGCTATTTCGTATTACAATCGCTTTTTTCTTAATTATATTCCTTAAGCGTTTTACACCCCCGTTCTGGGCCTAGGTATACGGTACTAAAGGCTTAAGTTTAATACTAAAAGAAAATAACTAGAATATATTTCAAAGCTGGCAATTTTTTAAAATTTCGTTATCGCATTCGAATATCTATAGAAAAACCTTATTCTAATTCTTTAAAACCCTTAGAAAATATCGGAACGCTATAATTAACATATTTTACTTTCGATTCTTAAGATAAATATCTCAGATAAAACCTAAATACTTATCGGTCGCGAATATAATATATCTATATCTTTTAAGGTTTTTTTTCGAATTTTATAAAGTCGATAACGATTTTTTATCCTAATCGGAAAATTCTCTTTTTCGGCTTACAGCGTATTTGCATTTTAGCTTTCGCCTTACTATATACTTAGCATTCGACTGTTATAAAACCCTTTAAGCGGACTTTCCTTATATAAAACTGCAACTAAACGATTATTTTAGGCCTTAAATATCCTAATCTTAAGTGCCATATCATATCGTTACCGATTCGCCGCGGTTTCGCTATATATAAATTAATATTTCGTTTATAAATTACAAAAGTTACATAAATAACTATGACGTTAATATTTTCGATAACAGATTAATTAAACTTGTTTATTAACGTAACAACTACCTAATTATGCTTATCTCGAATAAAATTATTAATTTCCCGGTTATCCCATTAATACTCTTTTTTTCGAAACTGCCGGAAAAATACCAGGTTACATACGAAATTCTCGCAATAAGCTACGATATACAAACGTAACGCTTTAAGGCCCTTAAGGTTTTAAAGCAATATATTTATTTTTCCTTGTCCTTTAATCGTAACGAAGTTATTCCTTACGTATATACCGTCGCCTTAAATCGTTATCTTCTAATTTAAAACCCTACTATATAAATTAAAGATATATATCGTAAACTCTAAATCCAAAATAGCCGAATTTTTTAAAGGGTAAAATACGACATTTATCGCATTACGTTAATCAAAAATTAAAAAGTATGCCAGGATTCGTTTTGCTTTCTTTAGAAGTTAATTTATTTTTTGGATAATTAATTTCTCTATAATTTTCGATAAACGATTAATTTATTCCTTTAAAAACTAATCGGAAATAATTTAATCCTGGACCAATATTAAAACTTTTTTATTAAGTTTAAACTTTATTAAAGCTTTACTAAGAAACGCGTAATAGCATTAAGGTAATGTATACTCAAAGTTTAAGTACGTTTTATATCGAATCTTGTATACGTTTAACTTTTAACGTTTTCGCTTATTGCTATTACTATTTCGGCCTGTTTAAAATCTTTTATAACTACCTCGTTTCGGCCCTTTCCTAAAGGTTTTATTACGTAATTAATTATTAATATTCTTGGTTTTTTCTTGATTAAAATTGTCTAATTAAAAAAGTTTTGCTAAAGCTTTATAGAAAATCGGAAACGTTATCTTAACGTTTTTGCTGACTATTACAGATTCGTTATAATCTAATAGTTTAAAAAACTAACTTTAACTTCAAAGTAATTAATCGGTTTTTTTTTCCATATTATTCTGCTTAAAAAGTATAAATAAATTTGACCAATTAGGCATAATCAGTACTACTGCTATATATAACTAATTCGTCTAAATAATTGGCATAGTTATTTCGGGAACCCGGTAACGTTAGCTTTAGGCCATAATTTTTTGTTACTTCGTTATTTATTTATTAAATCTTTAACGGTTTTCAAGGTTTACTTTAATCGTTTTTCGTATTTGCGTTTAGTATTTATAAATAATCGGCTGTCGTAAACCTTTCCTAATTATTGTAATTTGGCGTGCCAGTTTTTAAGGTTATTATTTAAGCTGAAATAAGTTTGTTTAATCGATAAAGAAAAGTTATTTAAAACTTATTTTATAAGTTCGTTAAAACTTTTTTAGAAATTTTTATATTTTCGGTTTAAGTAAATATACGCCGTAAAGTTCTCATTATAAGCTTGCTTTTAATCGTTATTTTAAAGGCATTTATCGAATAGTTCGTATCATCGATTTTTTCAACTTATAAACTTCCTTTAAAAAACGTATTAACTGCTTACGTCGTTATTTAACGAATTAGTTTTTTTTAAATAAAAGGTAATAACGGGCGCTATAAGTTTAATAAGCCATGGAAGGTTTTAATTAGAATTAATATAATCCTATAAATTATAACGTCTCGGATAAGCGAACGGCTTAGACAAGGGAACGGCTCATTTTTTAGCACCTCGCAACAGCTAATCCAAATAACTTAACCATAACATCTTAAATTGATTCTAATTAATCGGATTCTTTATTGCTAAACGTATCTACAGCTTTTTACAAGTGCGCGCATTATGTCCGGGCTTGCCGCAGATGCCATATTTTTGTTCCTTGGTTTTAACCTTTTTGCGACGACCTCCTTTAGCTGCTGTTGGCTTCATTTTTTTACTATCTTTTTCTTTTTAGACTAAAAGAGCTTTTTCCTTTTATATAGTAAGTGTTCTTCTTTTTTAAAGACGTTTGTTTTTAGTTTTGCGACGTTTGCTTAAGGTACGATTTGTTTCGCGTAATTAGACGTTTTTTTCCCGGAAAAGAGCGGCTTTATGCAATAATAACATATAACCTTTTGTTACAAGATTAGCCGATTTAAGTATTTTTGTTGGCGAGTTACCCTGATAATTTCTGATTTTCTTCTTCAAGTATCGTTTTTATTTTGTTGCTTCGCGGATATTTTTAAAGGTCTTCGCGGAAGCTGAAATAGAACCGGCGGAGGTTAGCGGAGAGACGGTCGGCGTAGGTACAATTGGAGGAATTCCTAATTCGGAAAGAACGTTATTAGGATCAAATGGAATAAAACCAGTTTTCGCGAATCCAGATTTGATGTTATCGGACGTTATGGTAGCTTGGAACTCGTCGTAGAAGCCGGCGAAAAAAAACTTTTTTAGCAATGTAGTGTAACGAACCTGTCATACAACTACCTGGAAGTGTGATCAGTATCCGAAAGGAGTTCTTGATTTGCAGGTAACAATAGGGCGAGGAATAATTTAGTAATCTGTTCGTTAAAGAGATTTGCGGATTTTTCCCTTAATCGAAGAACGTTGCCTTTGATTAAAGGCTTAGATTGATAGTTAAGAAGCGAAACTAAGTAGGTGCTATTTATAAGGAAACATAGAAGTTTTATATATCTTTTCCTTTTAGTATGACCTTTGTCTGGTTTCTGTAATATCTTTATAGTATTTCTGTGGTACTCTGTGATATCTTTGTAGTGTTTCTGTGGTGTTTCTGTGGGTTCCGTAGAGATTATTTTTGGTACCGAAGTTTACCCGACCCGAGGTTATTTCCTTTTTGGTTTCCCGCAGATAACGGGAGATCTTAATCCGTAATACCATTCCCCTTCTTTTAAAATTTTTATTTTTAAAGATAAAACAAGTATGTCGTATCCGTTTTTCGTTTCCCTTAACTTATAGTTCTTAATTTACCGTTATAGCAGGTTTATTACGAA
Source organism: Monosporascus sp. mg162 (assembly GCA_004155945.1). Taxonomy (NCBI): domain Eukaryota; kingdom Fungi; phylum Ascomycota; class Sordariomycetes; order Xylariales; genus Monosporascus; species Monosporascus sp. mg162. The sequence continues at coordinate 44,754 of QJNY01000369.1, forward strand.
AACGCGTTAAATCCTTTACCGAAAGTCGAAAAGATTTGGTTTCTTTTATTTCAAATTTCGGATACTTAGTTATGTTTTATAAACGTTGCAAGGATTTAAAACTGGAATGTAAAATGGTTAAAGGGCGAAAAAGGTACCAGTATTGTTATAAGGCTAACATGCTTTATAGGGTTATTAATATTTTTCTGGAATCGTTACAAAATATCCGGTCCGAAAAGGCGCGGATTAATTGTAAGAAACGGGCCGCCGAAGAAGTACTATTGGACTTGTAGCAATTGTAAATAGAAGCTATAGTTAAATTAATTAAGTTAAGCCGTTAACAAGACTTTTTATAACGTCGGGGTATAAAAATGATTTACCGCGGGTTTCGTTCCGTAGACGAATTAGAAAACTAAAAAGAATTTGATAAGGAAAAAGAAAAAATAAAATAACGTCGTATGGAAATAAAATAAGCGCAGCTTGCTTTAAAAATAAACGTTATGGCGAAAACCTTTATTTTTTTCGATTAAAGCGGCCCAGGATTAAACCTGGATACCGGGCCGTTATCGTCTACAATCTTGGCCGTATTAAAGTCGGTCGGTTAGGATTTTGACGGTAAAACGTTTTAACCAGGTTTCTCGCGTTCGTTAAGTATTTAAGGGGTTTCTGTCGGCAATTGGTGCTTTCAGGTGTTGCCGGCTGGTAGGCTTTGTTTGAAGCAGGCAGCAGAATGCTGCCTGGGACAACCTTTGTCTACGGACGATCCTTTGTCAACCAATCGTGTATGTAAGGGCGATTGCCCGCGGACTAGATTTGTCCATTCCTAGAACAAAGTTAGAAACACACACAGAGCTACGCCAGATTTCTGCATTCGATCACTGTGACTGCTGACAGTTTCTAAGTATTTTTTTCATGCAAGGTCGAATGGGTTCAAGCCTTATTTTCCAAGCTGAGCCAAATACACAGAAAATTATTACACGATGTAATTTGCACGATAGATACTATACCCAGTATCTTCGAACACGATAACTGATCAATGGTTTTCACGGTTAGGATAAATTAATACCTCAGTCCTATAAAGCCTCACTTTGAAACCGACTAATACGTAGTTGCCGATAGGCTTCGACCCTAATAAACCTTATACCCGTTAGCTGGTTCAGCAAGGTCAAATAATATAACTCAAGAAATGTTAAACTTTACGCAATAATCCTTAAAGATAAACTTTAAAGGCAAACCTTAACGGTAAACCTTAAAAATAAACCTTAAAGATAAACCTTAAAAATAAACCTTAAGGATAAACCTTAAAAATGAACCTTAAAAGCAAACCTTAACGGTAAACCTTAACTGCATATAAAAAGCTAGCATCTTTCCAAGCCTTCGCCAGTCTTACCACTCGATCGTTCCCACAGCTTCTCGAATTACCCAAAACAACATGCCGCGCAAGTCCGAATATGCGATACCGGTAATCCGGAACCGCAAAATTTCCACAGAAATCATTTCATTAACGGTACATAATTCCCACCAAATTCTCGGACAAGCTAAAACTGTCGATACTATTATCGACCTAAAAAATCTTTTCCAAGAAAATCGACTCCGGCTTTTAATTTTCGGATACGATTTAATTTGAAAAAGTAACGGTAATCGATCTTTGGAAAATTATATGCCGAAAAATATAACGATTATAACGGAACTATTGGCGAAACTGGAAGGGGAAGACAGTAACCCGCTTAACAACTTCGACGTTTAGATTTTGGAACGGTATACGCTGGAGAACTACGAACGATGGTTTGCCCGGCTGCTCCGAATTGCGAAGACCGTCTAGAATTTCGACAAGAATCGACGTGGATAGAAGCGGGACAAGGTATTTTTTTCATATAGGTAATCTTTTTATTTGATTAAATATTAGACCTTGTTTTTAATTACCTTAAAATCTAGTATTCGTTTAATTTCGTACTTATTGTTATCTTTTTCGGTTTCCAGATTAAATTTTAGTAAAGCTTTTTTGGGTACGGGTTTAAGCAAAGAAATATGAAAAACAGGGTGTATTTTTATCGTTTTGGGTAGCGATAGTCGGTAGTTAGTTTTGGAAATAACTTTATCGATTTTAAACGGATTAAGCTTTTTAAAGTCGAACTTATTACTAGGTTTTTCTTTTTTTTTTTTTTTGATTTAAGAAATGTTCGAAGTTGCGTTTTGTTTTTGGCGTAATAAGTAAACTTTATTTCCTTTCGATAAAGTTAATTCCTTAATTTTTTTCTTATTATAATACTGGGTTATTTTTTGTTAAAGGAATCGTAATTTATTTTATAGGCGGACTTGTACTATCTGGATTTTAGTTGTTACCGTTTTTGTTCGAGTTTTCGCGGTTAATTTTGGAACTTCGTTTAGTAGTTATTTTGGCCGTTAAATTTCTGCTTGGTAACCATATATCGCTCTATGGGAAGAAATACTTATGTTTTCGTTAATAAATATATTATAAGTTATTTGGGCTAATGGACAAAATTTAACTTGGTTATTTTGCTAGTAATTGATGTAACTTTTTAAGTATTGCTTTAACGTTTGATTTAAACGTTTTGTTTGTTTATTTGTTTGTAGGTAATATGCTGTAAAAAATTTAAGCTTGGAGTTTATTTGCTTAAAAAATCTGTTATTAAATTTTGATATAAAAAGCTTATTTTTATCTAAAATAATTCTTTTTAATATTTTATATTTGTCGAGGTAGTATTGGATAATGGCGTAAGTTAGTTATTTTGCTGTTACGTTTTTTTTGAAAGGTAGAAAGTATTTATATTTGGTAAGTTTATTAACGATTACCTATATTCTATCGTATTAAATTTTAGTAACGGGGTTTTTTAATAGGGGTAAACCGGTAATAAAATCCTAAGTAATAGCGTTTTAAGTTTTTTTCTATAATATCTGTAAGCTGTAAAAGTTTATAAGATTTATGTCGGGTTGTTTTTGCTTTATTATAAATATTATAATCCTTAATTACTTATTTAACAATTCGTCGAAGTTTTGGAAAGTCTTATTTTTCCTGTAATTGTTTGGTAATTTTGAAGATATTTTGATATCCGTATAACGGATTTTCGTAAAATTTTTTAACGAATTGCTTTTGTTGATTTCGAGGGATATAGATTTTGTTACGGTATAACAGTTGGTTTTCAGGTTATCCATTTAATTGTTGCATTTTTTTTTTGCTTTTCTTTATTATAAGAATTTTGGAATTTCGTTAAAAGTTTGCGAATAAGTTGTTTTAGTATTTTATATAACCGTAAGGTACCGTCCTTAATTTGTTGTAATATTTGTATTCGACATTTCGGAACTTTGGAATCGTAATTTCCTTTGCAACTTAAAATATTTGCTTAAATGTTTTTTTTCTTTTTAATATAGTAAATTTGGAAGTTATAACGTCCCACACATATAAGCGAAACATATATATAAGCGAAACACTTTTTGGCACTTCCCAGTAACGCACCTAAATAACTTAACCATAACACCTCTAATCAAATTAAATCAATCGAATACTTCTTTGCTAACTAGATCTAAAGCTTTTTTCCAAGCGCACGTATTATATCAAGGCTTATTACGGACGCCATATTGCCATTTTTTCCTGCCAACGCGCCCGCAACTGCCCAACTTCAGCAGCTGTTAGCAGCCATTTTTTGTTATAACCTTTCGGCTGGTTAAAAGAACTTGTTCATCCTATATAACAAGTATTCATTTTTCTAGGAAACGTCTGTTTTAATCGTATAATTGCGTAAATCTCGAGTTATTACGAAATCAAGCCCGATACGTCCTGTCATACGCCCTGCCATACGCCCCGCGAAACGCCCCGCGAAACGCCCCGCGAAACGCCCCGTACGGACCCCCCATACCCCCCCCCAAGCCCCCAACGCGCTTCCAACACGCTCCTAATACGTCCTATAACACGTTTTCCGACGTATATCTTCAACGTATTAAAGCCGGACAAGAAATGCTCGCGTATTTGGGTTAAGGATTCGGTCGAGGATAGTTATCTAGTCGGTCGGCTTTGGGTCGTACGAAATGGGGGCAATATTAGCTTGGACGCGTTAGGGAGTAGTCGGTCGCAGGCGGGTTGGATGGAAAAATGGCAACATGGCGTCCGTAACAAGCCTTAATATCATACATGCGCTTGGAAAAAAGCTCTAGATCCAGTTAGCAAAGAAGTATTCGATTGATTTGATTTGATTGGAGGTATTGTAGTTAAGTTATTTAGGTACGTTGCTGGGAAGTACCAAAAAGTGTTTCGCTCATATGTATGTTTCGCTTATATGTATGGGACGTTACTTCGATAAGAAAATTACTTAAGTTTCGTAACGTTTATTTAGTTTTTAAGTGGTTATAAACCGGGTAAGGTTTTTATGATTTAAGTAAATATTAAAAGGCTTTTTAGTTCCGTTAAAAAAAGGTTTTTATTTTTTAAAAGCGTTAATAATCGCTAGCAGCTTTTTATCGTAAATCTTATATCTAAGTTCTGCGTTTCGTAAGGTCTTGGAATAATAGGCTATTAGGTACAATTTTTTTTTTTTTTTTTTTTTTTTTTTTTGTGTTTTTAGAATTGCGCTTAAAGTATAATTTAAATCGTTTGTTTTTAGGCGTTTTTTTTATCGGCGTTTGGCAATTTCATTATTAACGTTTTAATAATTTCGTTTTCAAATCATTAAAAAGTTTTCTTAATTTCCTTTAGAAGTTCGAATTCCTTTTTAATATATTTCTTAATAGTAAGTTTCGTTAATAATCTGATAATATTTTTATATTCCTTAATTAGGTTACGTACGTAACCCGTAAATCCTAAGATTTGCCGGACATCGGTAGTAGTTACCTTATTAGAAATGGGTTAATTCTTAACTGCTTTTAACTTGGAATCTTAAATTTAAATTTAACCGGAAGTAAAGGTACATTTTAAATAATTTAATTTTGACGTATATTATATACTTTTGGCGGGGTTAATTCGGATATTTACTTTATCTAAAGCTTTAAAAACCTGGAAAATATGCTTTTTATATTTTTCAAGCGTTTCGGAATAAATAAGGATATCGTCGAAGTAAACAAGGACATATTTATTTAGGAATTTCCTGAATATAATTATAATTAGGCGTTAAAAACTAACAAAAGCATTAATAAGTTTTAAAAGCATTATTCGATATTCGTAATACCCGTATATCGTTCGAAAGATAATTTTCCATTTTTATTTTTTTGCTATTTTAATACGGTAATACCCGTTTCGAAAATTTAAAGCGGTAAACTATTTAACTTTGCTTACGTTTTCCTTTAAGGTATTTATTAAAGTTAAGGGATAACCGTTTTTGATAGTAATATCGTTTAACTATCGGTAATCGACCACGCGTCGATAAACCAGATTTTTATTTTAATCGATTTTTTGCTTGCCGTCTTTAATTTTAGGTACCATAAATACAAGGTAACCTCCGGGGGATTCGGATAATTAAATATAACCTTTTTTTAAGTTCAACTAAATGCTTTTTTATAAGGCCTTTACCTTTTTTGGATTTATGTAATAAATTTTGTAAAACTTAAAGTAATATCTTTCTTTAATAAATATATAATAATATTATTATCCGTATAAAAATAACTTATAATTTTCTTTATCCTTAAAAAGTCGTTCGAATCGTTAATACTTTAAAAGTATAATACTAACAAAATTTAATATCTTAGCTTTTTGGATTATATAGCAAACTTTTTGGATTATATAGCAAACTTTTTTAAACGCTTTTTTAAAAGAAATTAATTCGTAATTTTAAAAAAGTTAGCAAGTTTTCCAATTAATTAACGGGTTACTAAAATCAAGCTACGGTATTCCCAAAATAACATCATAATTTGAAATGTCGGCGATATCTAATATAAGATATCCTTAATACCTTTAAATCCATATTAAAAATCTTTTAATTTCTTTAAGAACTCGTCCGTTATCGTACTAAGAAAAACTTCTATTAACTGTCCGTACTTTGTAGAACTTTAACTTATACCTTTAAAAAATGTAATATTTTTCGGTTACCGCTGGCGAAATGAAATTACTTTCTGCTTTAAAGTTAATTATGACTTTAAATATTTGGCTTTAGTACCGAATAAAAATTTCGATTTAGCTTCGTAATCCTTTTTTTGCTTTACATAAGGTTTTATTCGTAAAGCTTTTTAACGCTTTAATTTCGAAGGCCTTTACCGTTTTTTAATTTTATAGTTTTATTCGTTAAAAGGCGTCTTTATTTGCGGGCTTTCTTAACTGCGTATTTGGTATACTTATCGTCTATGCAAGTATATTATTTTCGTTGGCTAATTTAGCATTTCACTTTAATAATTTTTACCTTGAACGTTTAAAAAAGCTTTCGATTTGAAGTTAAGATTTTTACAAAGCTTGCTTCCATACTTAGAAGTTTATGTATTAAGCATAACATAGGGATATAATATAAATAACCCTAAGTAATAGCTTTTCGGCTTTAATCCGAATCGGGATGCAGATAATAAAATCGAAGGTATTCGGGCTATCGGGGGATTTCGATATATCTGCAATCGTTATTAAGCTTTATAAGGATTTTTTATCCCAACCGGACTAATAATCGTTATCTTCCTTCGCTCGAAAGTAAATTAGATAATCGTTATCGTTACAAACCGAGAAATAGAAAAATCCGTACCTATTAACAAAATCCTATTTAAGGGTTTCGGTTTTAAGGTATACCGCCCGTTTTGGGGGTTCGCTGGATTTAAGGATCTTCTGCCCGTAATTATTAAATTCTGGGCGCATCTAGCTATATCCGTAATATATTTTCTATTTTTGCATATCTCAATAACATTCGTATCCTAGCTTTATAGTTACCTTAAAAGCTGGTTATCCGGAATAATACTTGTAAGCTTTAGTTATTTGATTCTAGCAAATCGGGTAACGCTCCTATTCTAAATCGCCGCTTGGTTCATAATAAGTTGTCGCGATGGTATATTCCTGCTGGAAAAAGGTAGAACTAATTTTTTTCTCTTTTTCGCTTTTATTATCCATTTTTTGTTCGGCCGTTCGGACCTTTTTTTAAGGAATCCTTCCCTTTTTGGAGTTCTTTTTAACTAGGGAACGATATTCGTTTTTATAATGGACTTTTTTGTTATAGTTAAAGAATTTAATATTTGATTTGTCCTTTTTAAGCTTTCTGAAAGTAGTATTCGCTTCTTTTTAGGTCCTGTCCTTATTTTTACTTCTTTAGAACTTGCTGTTAAAGTTTCGACCGTTTTTCTTTTCTGTCAGATTTCTTTTTCTTTGAATATCTTTTAAAGATACGTCGATCGGCAATAATAGCTTTATCAATATAATTTTGGAAGGGGTTAATTTTAGGCATTCTGTATATCTTATTCTTAACTTGTAATTTTAAGCCGTTATAAAAGGGATAAAATATACGCTTTTTAAAAAAATTGGAAATTAATGCAAAACGATTAAACTTAGTTACATATTTAGCTGCTAGTTTGGTTTGCTGAAAAAGATGCAACTATTCGACCATATGTTATTTTTTTATCGGAATCTCCAAATAAAGCTTATATTTTCTTCTTAAAATGTTTATAGTTGCCGAGAATATAATTAGTTAGGTCGGAAAATTAGTTAAAATAGTTTACAAGGTAATCGTTTATAATAGGTTCGGACTATAAAAGAATTTTTCCGGTAAGCAGCTAAAAGATAATTATTACCTTTTGATAATTTTCCGTTAAAAAATTCTTATAAAACTTAAGGTAAAATTTGGCCTAAACCAAAAATCCTTTTACATTTATAATTCCATTATAGGGTTTTAAGGAAGTGGGCTTATAACCTTTAATTTCTAGTATCCCATAATAAGCAAGGGGTAGAACAGTATGTTTACGGGATTACTTCGCGTTAAATAAAGGCAATATCGAAAACCTTTGCTATTAAACAAGTTTAGTATTTTCTCTTTTTACCGCCCGAAGTTTAGTTATTAAGGTACGTAGCTTATCGTTAATCGTAAGTTTTTTTTCCTTACTTTTCGGGCTATCGGATTCCTTTTTTTCCTTTTCCGGTTCGTTTTTTTAAACCTTAATAATTTCCTTAAAAACCGGAAAGGGTTATTATAAAGAAGAAAAAGGTCCTTTTTGAAACCGAGTAGTAAAGGAAGCCATGTTATCGATTAAAAAAAGAACTTTTTTAATAAAAAATAGGATGTTTTAATCCAGATATTAATCACTTGCTAATAAAGGCAATGGGGTATATCGTCTGTTTTTTAAATGCCGTTTTGTAATATTGTTTTTATTGAGTTTAAGAAAGCTTGTACCCAACTGGGCCTTAAACCATTCGTCGGTTATTAATTAAGAAGCTATCAAAATATAACGAACCTGTTATATAACCACCTGAAAATATAATCAATATCCGAAAGGGATTCTTGATTTGCAGGTAACAATAAAGCGAAAAATAATTAGTAATTTGTTCGTTAAAGAAATTTGCGGACTTTTCCCTTAATCGAAAAACGTTACCTTTAATTAAAGGCTTAAATTAATAGCTAAAAAGCGAAATTAAGTAGGTGCTATTTATAAGGAAATATGGAAGTCTTATATATCCTTTTCCTTTAGTATAACCTCTGTCTGGTTTCTGTAATATCTTTGTGGTGTTTCTATGATGTCTCTATAATGTCTCTGTGGTATCTCTGTGGTATCTCTGTGGGCTCTGCAGAAACCATTCTTGGCACCGAAGTTTACCCGACCCGAGGTCATTCCCCTTTTGGTCTCCCGCAAATAACGGGAGATCTCAATCCGTAACATGTAGATATAATAGCGTCGCATTAAGTTTTTGATATATAACGAATAAGCGCGTTTTAAAACAGAAAAACAAAATATATTAAAAGGTTAAAGCGGATACGAAAAATCCGCGGTCATATAAAACGTGATAATATTATTGTTGGCGTAGTATTTTTCGAATTTTATCGAATGATAACTTTCGTAGCCGTCGAGGATAAAGAAACGTTTCGAACTTTTCGTACGCGTCCGAATATGTTTGTTAAAATACTAGATTTATTTTAAACCTAATTTATTTGTTGTTTAATTATTATCGCTTAATGCGATTTCTAATTAGCTATTAGCAATAAGTTATCGCGGTATTAAAATTGAAGCTAATTTTTTCCCGTTATAATAATAAATAACGGCATAACCTAATTTTAAAAATTAACAGCTTAAATAATTATAACTTATTTTTTATTCCTTTATTACGCTTATTTAGATTTTTTTACGTTTTTCGGCATTGGTAATTATTAAGCTCGTTACCATAAGAAACCCTATTAAAAATCCAATCTCGTCGAAGTTATAAATATCTTTTTCTATAATGCCGTATTTGGCAATAGTAATCCGAACAAGCTCGAGTTACTTGCGAAATGTTTTTGGATTTTCGTATAAGATCTGTAAATAATTGATCTTCCGATTTAAACGCGTTTAGTATTTATATTGCCGTTTAACAAAGTTCGACGCCTATTTAATTCTGACGCGTTCCATAACGCGTTAGGTAAGCAATATATTGGCCATATCTTTAACGTATTAAAGCTGGATAAGAAACGTTCGCACATTTAAGTCGAAAATACGTTCGATAATCGATATTTTTTCGGTCGGCGTTAATTTTCGCGAATTAAGAGTAATATCAATTCGGGCGCATTTACTATAATATCGGGCTCGTAAGATCGTTTGGGCAACTTTATATATGGAATTAAGTTTCGCATAACTAAATTTCGGGTTTCGTTTTTTAGCTTAAACGGCTAAATTTATTTTCGCTGTTTTTGTAAGCCGCTCCATGTTATGGGTGTTGAGAAATGGACAATTGAAGTTGGGTAATTGGAATGTTGAAAAAAAATGAGCCGTTTGCTTATCTGAGCCGTTTACTTATCTGAGACGTTACCTCAGCTAGCTCAGGCCTCGCTGGCTCGTTCTCCAATTTCTTCAAAGTCACTCAAGTACAGCTCCACAACGCTAAAAATTAACCAATCAAATTCCAAATCCCCGTAACGAGCCAGCAAGGCCTAAGTTTAAGTTACGCGAACACGCTTTTATTTTGTACTTTCTTAATAAACTTATTAATCCTTTCTTTATTATGCAACTAATTTTAGCCCGTTAAGTTTAAAACTAAATATACGCGTTAAATATAAGCTAATACGCCTATGAGGATTTTTTCAATTTTCCTAAATAAAAATTATAGCTTATATAGCTAAATTTAGCTACGGGAAAATAGGCAACCGTAACGCCCTTATAGCTACGACAGCACAACTACGGGCCGTATCATTATATACCGGCCTTCCCTGGTATATATTATATAAGGAAAGCCCGTCCAGCAATGTTTTGGGCCGTACGGGCGATCGTTGTTACGTCGCAGCCATAAGAAAAGTTAAGGTCAATTCAATCCGGAATACCCTTATGGCTGAAACAGCATAACCACCAATCTCATCATTATGTACCGGCCTTCCCTGGTATATATTGTATAAGGAAAGCCCGTTCAGCAATTTTTTGGGCCGTATAGGCTATCGTTGTTACGTCGCAGCTCTAAAAAGGTTGGGGTCAGCCAATTCCGGAACGCCCTTATAGCTACGACGCAACAACCATAACCCGTACGGAAAAAAGAATAGCTATACGGGCTTTTCCCATATTAAATTACCCTTGGAAGGCCTATGGCGAAATGTTGCACGCGGTAATTACGTTGTCGCAGCCTTAAAAAGGTTCCGGACGGAACGCCCTCCTTGCTACGACGCAACAACCATAATCCGTACGGCCAAAAAAATAACTGGACGGGCTTTTCCCATACTAAATTACCCTTAAAAGGCCCATGGCGAAATGTTGCACGCGGTGGTTGCGTTATCGTAGCCATAAAAAGGTTCCGGACTTAATTAACCGGAACGCCCTCCTTGCTATGACGTAACAATTACTGGTAGCAATATTCTGCCATAAACCTTCCAAAAGTAATTCAATATGGGAGAAGCCCGTCCAGCTATTCTTTTGGCCGTACGGGTTGTAATTATTGCGTCGTAGTCATAAGGGCGTTACGGTTAAGGGGGATGTACAAAGTAAAATTTTTGATTTAATTTTTTTTTTTCCATCTCCGTCAAATTAACCCCGATAGGAAAGTTATATATATGGTTAAGAAGCCCTTTTTAGGGCTGTATATAATAACTTTTTCTATTATTTTCTGTTTATTTTTATTATGTTTATATTTGCCAGTTTTTAAGTTAAATTTTTGAAAATTTATATGGGGATGTACGTCGCGGAGCCAAAAAATCACAACTTGATATCAGGCCCTATTTTTGAGGTTTTGTTATTTCTGTGGAGCTTCTTCTTAAAAAGGTTTAGTCGATACATCTGACCCTTGCAGCTACTTCTTGATTAAAAGCGTTAGCCACGGCTGCGCCGCAGGCGCAGCCCCAACCTCAAAAATGGGGCCTGATCTCGATGAGGTAACTAAGACGTTATCCCTTAGTTTTGGTTTTAAATTTGTTCTTAAATTTGTTCTAATCCTTAAAACCGGTGTAAATAATTGCTAACGTCGTCGGTACGGTCGCTATTATGATTAACAAGTATACAGATAATTGCTATTGATGTACAGCCTATATTGTTTTAGCAACAGTTAATCAATTGATAGATCACGCGAATTAAGCGAATGAGACTCTTAATTGTCAGATATAGGGGACATCAGATGTATTGTATTGGATGACTAGCTGCAGGCGCTTTAGAGCACGCACTCCTCTTTTTATGGAGTCTAGTCACGGAACCTATATGTTCCGATCAGAGAGAGCCTTTCCGTATATGGGGTGCTAGCGCACCCCCTGCTAGCTGACACGACGTGTATCACTAATCGCTGGGCAGGCTCAAAGTGCGATGTACATACAATCGCGGACGGCCGAGAACGCATTGGATCCTGCCTCAAAGGCTTTAGTCGGTATTTTCCCCTTATTACCATTCCGGATAGAGGCCTAAAGGCATGGCATCATGAGGCTTATCGCCCCATGGGCCCTGAATCGCCTTTACGACGCAGGGCGCGAAGCAATCCAGTTTTTCGATCACCTCAATTCGTAAAAATTTCCCACAATAATCTACATCAGCTTCCCTCTAAGTCGACACTGGTGATTATCTCTTTTTCATCAACAAACCACGGCTCTGTCTGCGGCTTAACCAACTTTGCATGTCTCTTCTGTATTACCTTCGTCAAGGCTCCCGTATCTGACTCCGTCCAGCCCTGCAAATCTGGCATACAGTAGTGGCTGAAGTTCGCCTGCACCGTCGTGATAAACACCTTAATTATATCTCGCATCTTAAAGCCCGGTTGCGTCGAGGCCTCCTTTAGGAGCGGCGGCACCTTCATATCAATGACAAGGTACGGTATATCTTCTCCGGGGTCAACGGCAGCACTGCTAGCATGATCCTCCGGATAGATCTGATAGATACCATAGGCTGGTGCGAGGTTGAAAATGGTTATATATAGAAACTGATTGTGAAGGTTTTTGAATTGGACCCTCCATGCTGCGAGCGAGTCGGTGTCGCCATCTTCTACCTGGTCTGGAAGAATCTCAAATGTGTAGCGTGGAATGCTGAATGTCTTCGGGTTCTTAATGCTGAGTGCCAGTTGGTAGGAGCAAAGATGTTGAAGGAGCGATGTCATTTGCCTCGCGTTTAAAGAGCCACTGAGATGCTCGGCTGGAACGTGTGGCAAGTCATTGCCGTGCCTGTCTCGGAATTTGAGTATGTCATTCTCGTAGAATTCCACCGTTATGTCAGCTTCAGGATCCAGTGCGTTAAGCCGTATGTCGAGCGGCATATACGGGCTAGCGTAGAGTTGACATTCCAACTGGAGCCTCTCGACGGCAACATAAGCGGATGAATCCCTTTCCTCATGATGTAGCAGGAAGTTGACAATGGCAGTGTTAGCGCGACTGGAAAGCTGGGCTAACCATCCAACCAGCACACCCTGCAAGTCGTCGGCGCTGCCAGTGACGGATCTTGCCTCGCATTGCAGCTTGCCCGCACTCGTCACAATAACCTCGGTAGTCGCAGTCGCTTTTGGGTTCAGGAGCCCTAGGAATGACTGCGATGGGTGATAGATTCTGAGTTTGTCTCCAATGCTGATGCCATTTGCAACTCCTTTATTCAGCGTAACATCCGCCCCAGACGTCCTTATCACACTAGCCAGGAAGTCTCCTCGCTCACTTAGCGAAGTTGCTGAGCCGAATATCACCCGAGATCGATCTCCCAAGTGCATCGGCTGCTGTTTGAGCTTCGATCTACATTTGGCCTCCAAAACCTCATATAATCGGCCGTAGGTTATTGGCTCCGTAGAGGACTGGAGCGAAAGAAAGGTCTCAATCAAATGGTAAGTCAACGCCCCATAGATTTTGCCGTCTGCTCCTCCCCATTCAACCGCAGTTTCGTGAGGCTGACAGGCGGCAATCAGATTATAACCCCGTGGACGGTAGAACCAGCTCTGTATAGGCACCGCGTTCCGCAGGTCGCGAGTACGAGCACCATCATACTGTCCGCCGTTCGCGGCTTCTTCTGCTGCTCTCCTACAGCGAATGCTTGCCCCAAGACCTAGTCGAGATGCACCTCCAGAATGGCAGCAATCCAGCACAACGCATACCGCCAGCCCCCGGCTTACCAGATGGTCCAGTAACCCACCAAATTCGACGTCGCTGAGGTCGTCCTCCAAAGTACACAAGACTTCGTCGTGTTTTGGACCTTTCTTGAGTTCGGCATACTGTGTCGGGCGGCGGTCGCCATGACCCGAATAGTGAATATAGACAAAGTCACCGGGGTTTGATCGCTTAGCGACCTTCCGCAGAGCATCGACCACGTTGGCTTTGGTTGGATAGGTATTCGAACCTATACATTCATCTAGGCGATCGGGGCTTGTCAGAACCGTGATATGGTCTGCTGGAACATTAAGGTAAGTTCGGAGAATAGTGTTTGTTTTCTCGACGTCGGCAACACAGCCTTGTAGGTTCTTTCTGGCAGTCGTGTCAGAATATTGGTTGATGCCAATAAGTACAGCCCATCGTTCGCACGTAACCACTGCCATGCTTCAATAAAGATGATGTGAATTAATAGAGATGTTTGAGGGGGAGATCGTGGAGGGGCCGCCAGGCAACAGTGAGGCGGAGCCAAGGTCCCATGTAAGTCGGCATCCTGTAGCGTGGCGGAGGCTTGCTGCATGCGCTCTCAGAGTACTGTCGTTTCGAATCAGAATGTCCCCGCCCCACTTAGCTTTTGAATCACACACCTCTTTTTGTATGCGTCATTTCATAACGCTTGTAGCCCTTCGACAACAACACAATAGCAACCATAATAACAGAAAACGAAGCTCTCGCGATTGCTTTTTATGCGTAATCTTATTGTTGATAACTTCTTCAACTTTTACTTTTGCTTTGCGTTCCGTACTGCGAAAACCTGGCCAACCTAGCCGAATCCCTCCTAAGCCACCTAGCCGTACGCGTTCTTTTTTTAAGGCTGATTCGAATCGACGAGACTGCGAACGAACACTTCGAAATATCTCCCCGGGCCGATCCCACGATAGCTCCGAAAAAGGTTCGTAAGCCGTCTGCGAAAGTGGTTAACGCTATCGAGAAACGCCGAGCTATTTTTTCCAATACCCGGGATAATAATACCTATAAAGTAGCTGTTAGTAAACGATTAGCTGCTGCGAAAACCGTTCCGAAAAACAAGAAAAAGGGTAAATAATAGATAATTGTTGTTAAAGCTGAAAATATTAAAAAATCCGAAATTAAGGTTGCTACAGATATAAAAGGGGATATAAGAAGCGCCCTTAAAGCTACGAATAACGAACTTTTCGAAAATAAAGTTATTTAAATTAAGCCTTTCGAAAACGAAAACGAAAACGAAAACGAAGCTATTCGAAACGAGCCTTTTAAAATTATTTCCGAAGCTACTTCCGAAGCTGCTTCCGAAAATAAAGTTATTCGAAACGAATCTTCCGAAACTGCCTTTAAAACTGCCCGTAAAAACAAAGTTATTCGAAACGAATTTTCCGGAATTACCCCCGAAACCGATTTAAGATATACCGATCGTAAAAATACTTTACTTGAAAACTTTTAGCCGAAACCCTTAAATATACGTACGTAATTTCTTAATATTATTAAGGTTACTGTTAACGGCAAGCCCCGGAAAAAATAACTTAACAAAATACGGAACGTTATTTAAATTACTAATTTATAACAACTTAAACGATATATTAATAATTATTATACGATAATATTTAGGCATAAGGAAAATTCGCTTAATTTTATTAAGCAACGCGTTATTAATTATATTAACGAAAAACTGTAGGAAAAATACGAATATAGCTTTCGGCGTACGTTCGTTTAGGTTAGGAAATTTACGTAACGCTGTGAATTTAGTTACGAAGTTATATTATAACCTTTTAGATTATTACTATACGGTTATTACGAAGTTAATATATTTATTAAAACTATTACTGATATTGCAAAACGCAGCAGCAAAAAAAGCGCTTTTCTGAACTTTATATATAACTTTAGCCTTTAATTAAAAGAACTTTAACTTCGACCCGACCTTGCCCCCGAACCTTTTAATAACGTAATAAGCCGAAGAAGTTTCCTTATATTACGTTAACGTTCGTCGCTTTGGGATAACTACGTTTTGCAATAATTAGCTTACGTTAACGATAACCCCTTTGTTAAGGCTTCTCGAAACCGTGGCGTTGCAAACGTTGCAGAAATACTTACGCCTGTAACCTTTTCCTTTAGAAATCTTTTTTCGGTAATACCTGGAACAGGTCGAAAGCCTATTACGAAATACCTATCTATGCCTGCTTCCGGTATGCAGGCCGAATTCGACAAGGGCTTTAAGGTCCGTAAAGCCTTATCGAATACGTTCGAATGTAAAAAAGGCAGAAGTTGCCTTAATTACAAAGGCGTTAAGCCCCAAATATGTTGGGTTAAAAACGGTACTCGCCATCATAATATAATACCCCGATAGTTCGTTTGCTGGTGTAACGATATTAACCGATACGACGTTATATATAAGACGCTTTCGATTAGGCTATATAACGAGTTTTACGAAAAAAGGAACGTAACGGACGCGGGATTCGAAAGCGTTAAAAAATAGCGCGAAACAGGCCAGCTTTTAAAAGTTCCGGAAGCTAAGCTTTTAAAGCGCCGGAATAACGGTAGTAATAATAATACGAATATTATACATAATTACTTCGGGGAAAGCTTTTTAAGTATGGTAGCTAATAGGTTTTAAGCTAATAAATAATAACAGTCTTTAACGGGATATATTATATAGCAGGATTATTTAACTACCTAAACCTTTTAAAGCTTTTCGAATCCCACGGTTACGGCAAGCGAATATAACAATTAACAAAAGTTGCTTTTTATGCCATACCTTTTAGCGCGAACAAATAACAACTTTTTCGACTTACTTATTCGCAGTTTTTCGTTTCTTATTTTCGAAAACGTAAATACCGATAAATTGCTTCAAAACGTATGCAAAGGATTTATAGCAGTACATGGCGGTAACGTAAAGAAAATTAAGGATTTATATAACGCTTTACGAAACGATAACATTACGCTTTAATAGATACGTTACCTTTTTAACGAATAGTTTATATTTCGAAGGATTAAATAGGAAATTTTTAGGCCCTTTAAATTATACGTTAAGTCGCATATACGAAACGCGCTTAAATTCGAAAACGCGTTTTAAAAGCTTAAAGCGCCGTTTTATTTACGATTAAGTAAGTTATTTCGCAAAAATAATGGCTAAAGGTAGGCGTTTTCTTTCATTATTCTGTTATTGCACCAAAATTAATAATAATAACAAATAACGAAAAAAAACGCTTACTTTTAGCTAACATTCTTTATAACCAGTACGCATAAGAAAGCAAAATGTTTTCTAATAGGGATCTTTTTTATCCGTTAGGTAACGGTATATTCCTTTTAACTAGTAAAACGTTAAGAAATTAACCTATTTTAAAAAATTTAATACTTAATAAAAAAGTTACAACAATTTTATAACGTATATCAATACCTATTAACACCTGTACCCTTTATATATTAACGTATTGTTAATAACTTAACCTTTTCGCAGGTTCCCCAAACCTTTAACCTTTTTTTAACGCCCATATACGTAACGGAGCAGTTATCCGAAGCTCGCCGTCGATACCGCCTTAGAATTTCGGGTAATTGGGATAACGAAAAATACGATAAACGGCATAATTGGTGCCTTAAAACAATATTACCTGAAAAAAAGGAAGCTTAAAAAGATACGGATATAAATACGGATACGGATATAGATATTTAATACGGGAAAGGCTTTAGTAATAGTTTAACACGTTACTTTCCTACTGTATATACATTAATTATTTAATCAAATTATATCTTGCTTACGCGGTTTTGAAGTAACCTTTAATTTTTTCCTTCCGTTGCTTAACCCGTTCGTAATAATTTACGAGAAATAACCCGAATCGTTCGTCGTTAGGAAAATCGTTAAGCGTATATCTAACGTAGCGACGGATATAAGCTTTAAGGTTGCTAAAAAACGCTTTAATAGGGTTAAAATTAGGTAAATATAAAAGGAAATACTGCAACTTTACTTTAGTTTTTTCGTATATCGTATATATTTCGTCCGAATGATGGAAGTTAACGTTGTTTATTATTAATACGGAACGTGGCTTAAAAAACGGGTTCATAAATAGCAACACTTTTTCCTTTAGCCATAAAGTAAAGCCCTTGCGGTTGGTAAACCCTTGATATATAAAGGTATTTAACAGCCCGTCTATAGTGATCGCTGGCAGTATGTTAAAGCGACGGTTTCGCTTTAAAACTTTTCGAACGAACGGAATAAAGCCTTTAGGTACCCAGCCGGAACGACGGTTAACATTACGCTTATCGATACCCGATTCGTTTACGAAAATAAACATATCGGAAAAATATTTAGCAACGGCGTAAAGATATTATATCCGTTAACCCGAATCGGCCTGCGCAGCTTTAATCTTTAGCTTTTTATTTCCCCAGTCGACAGCTTTCAAGTATTCCGAAATCGTGGAAATGGTTACGTATATATCGCAGTGATCGGCGAGGAACCATTACATTTCGTCGAGATATAGGTCGGGCTTATGGGCTAACTCCTTTAACAGCTTCTGTATCAGTAGCTAGTTAACTAATGTAACGCGCAACAGTATATAACACTTACGTCAAGCGCCTAAAGGAATAACCTTAACGCTCCCTTATGATAATAATTAACGCCGCTTATAAGGAATCGCCCAGTTACCCTATATTAGGCTCGGTATCGTTTGATCGTACGTTTATCGACGTCGAAAACAGCAGCTAGGTCACCGTCAAGGAAACCACTTTCGGCTATACAAGCCAGTAGGTTATATTTCTGTACGGCCGTAAGGCGTTTGCCATGTTTGGCTTTCGAATTGGGGCTAATTATCGCTTCAACCGCTTCGAAATCTCGTATTTCGTACGAATCGTCTATTAGAACAGCTTCAACGCGTTGTTGTTGTGTTGCTGTCGAAGGTCTATACGCGTTATAAAGGTGTAACGAACCTGTCATACATCCACCTGGAGGTATAAGCAGTATCCGAAATGGGGTCTTGATTTGCAGGTAACAATAATGCGAGAAATGATTTAGTAATCTGTTCGTTAAAGAGGTTTGCGGATTTTTCCCTTAATCGGAGAACAGTGCCTTTAACTGAAGGCTTAGATTAATAGCTAAAAAGCGAAATTAAGTCGGTACTATTTATATGAAGGTTTTAACCATTATATATCTTTTTGATATTGAATAAATATATCTTTAATTTTTTGGCTTTACCAAATTACTTAAATTTTTTGATTTGGTTAATTTGTTAAATTAGATAAATTACGTAATTACGTAATTTGATAAGGACCTACCGACCGTAAGAATTTCCTTTAATACGAACTACCAAATAAATCGTAACATTATTTTCCTTTCTTTAAAATCTTTGTTTTAAAGATAAAAATGTAAATATTTCCTTACCTTTAATTGAAACCGTTTTTTTTAACTGCTAGTTTACTATGGCGGGTCGTATAGAAAAATAAGTACGTAAGGTGCGTACGAATTAACGTTAATCCCGTAATAACCGTTTGGACTTTATCCGTACCTACGGTTTTAAGGTTTTGCCTTATTCCAGTTATTTATTATTTAAAGAGAAATAATGTTATATAATAAAAGGTTTATTAAACTGTTATTATTATATTTGCCGTTAGCGTTATTATAACGGAAACGCCGTTACTATATCTTCCTTAGAAAATATCGGGTTGGAACGTAACCGTTTTTAAAAAAAACGTTATGCCGCTAAAGATGAATTCGTAAAGTTATAACGGAAATTTTAAGAAAAGATGTCGAAAAGGATAAATAAGCTACAACGGTTACGCCGTTAAGAAGATATTTTAAAGAAAAAGGTACTTAAAATATTAAAAAAAGGCTATAAATTAAATTAGTTGGAAAAAAAAGAAAGGATGGAAGAAAAGTAGCATTATATAAAGGAAAAGCGAACGCGGCTTGTTTTCGAAATTAACGCCAACATGGAAGCGTCCGCTTTTTTCGACTGGAGCGCCGAAGGTTTGGATCTAAGGGTTGGACCATTATCGCCTACGACCTTGGCCGCGTTAAAGATAATCGGTTAAAATTTTGGCGGTAAAACGTTTTAATTAAGTTCTTCGTATTCGTTAAGTGCTTAAGGGGTTCTTAAGTGTTATTTTCGGGTAGGTAATCCTTTTACTTAATTAAGTATTGGATTTTGTCGTTGACTATTCTTAAGTTTAATATTTTTTCGATTTTGTACTCGTCGGTATTTTCCTCGATTTCCAAGTTCGTTTTTAGCGGGGCGTTATTAAATATTGGTTTTAGCAGGAAAATATGGAAAATAGGATATATCTTTATTATTTTGGATAACGATAATCGGTAGTTGGTCCTGGAAATAACTTCGTTAATTTTAAACGGACCGAGTTTTTTAAAATTAAGTTTGTTATTAAGTTTTTTGGTTTTAATTTGTAAAATGTTTAAGGTTACGTTTTGTTTTTGGCGTAATAGGTAAACCTTATTTCCTTTTGATAAAATTGGTCCCTTAATTCTTTTCCTGTTATAGTATTAAATTATTCGTTTTTAGAGAAACTGCAGCTTAATCCTGAAGCGAACTTGGATAATTTTGATTTTAAATACCATCGTTTTTACTTTGGGAACTATTAAGGTAATTTTCGGGGCTTTATTAAGTGGTTGTTCTGGTCGTTAAGTTTCTGCATTTTGTCCATATATAGCTATATAAGGAAAAATGCCTATATTTTCGTTAACGGATATGTTATAAGTTACTTATGCCAGTGGAAATAGTTTTACCTAGTTGTTCTGTTAATAATTGACATAATTTCTTAGGTATTGCTTTAAGATTTGGTTTAATCGTTCTGTTTATCCATCGGTTTAAAGGTAGTATACTGTAGAAAATTTAAGCTTAACGTTAATTTATTTGAAAAAGTTAATGCCAAATTTAAAAATAAACAGCTTATTTTTGTTTAAAATAATCCTTTTTAGGATTTTATATTTGTTAAGATAATGTTTTACGAATACGTAAGTTAATTGTTTTGCTGTCGTATTTCCTTTAAAAGGTAAGAAGTACCTATATTTAGTAAGTCTATCGACGATTACCCATATTCCGTTATATTGAACTCCGGTAACGGGGTCCTTGGATAAGGGTAAGCCGGTAATAAAGTTCTAAGCTATGGTATTTTATGCTTTGTTTAAAATTTCGGTAGGTTGCAGCAGTCCGTATGGTTTGTAGCGAACCGTTTTGGCTTTATTGCAAATATTGCAGTCTTTAACCATTTGTTCGACGGTTTTTCTAAGTTCTGGAAAGTCGTATTTCTCCTAAAGTCGCTTGGTTATTTTAAAGATTTCTTAATATTTATGTAATAGGTTTTCGTAAAATTTTTTGATAAACTGCTTTTGTTTTTCCCGTAGGACGTAAACTTTTCCATGGTATAGCAGTTAATCCTTAAATCGTTTTTTTAATTGTTTAACTTTTTTCTGCTCGTTAAAATTATAAAAGCTTTTAAATTAGGCCAAAAGTTCGGAAATAAATTTTTTTAGTATTTTATATAATTATAAGGTACTTTCCTTTGTAAATTGTAGTATTTATATGCGTCGTTTAAAAACCTTGATATCATAATTTCCTTTTCGGCTTAAGATATTCGCCTGGATATTTTCCTTGCCTTTAATATAATAAATCTTAAAATTGAACTTAAATAGGAAAATCATTTAATTTTCGTATCGTTTGTTAAGGTCCTAAATCGTTATAAAGTGAATAAAATTTTTATAGTCGGAATAGATGTTAAAAAGTTCTTTGGTTTTATTAAAATAAGGTTCTTATTTTTTAAGTGCCATAATGATTGCTAATAACTTCTTATCGTAGATAGGGTATCTTAATTCTGCATTTTTCAAAGTTTTGGAATAATAGGTAACTGGATGCCATTTTCCGTTATTTTCCTATTGTTTTAGGATTGTTCTTAAGGCTTTATTTAATGCGTTAGTTTTTAATCGTTTCTTTTTGTTATGGTTGGGCAGTTTTATAACGGGGGCGCTGGTAATCTGATCTTTAAATGTTTATATCGTTTCCTTAGCTTTTTTTAAGAATTCGAACTTTTTTCCAGTATATTCTTTAATAATAAAGTTCGTTAAAGGTTTGGCGATTTTTCCGAAATCTTTAATTAAGTTGCGTACGTAACCCGTAAATCCTAAAAATTAACGGACGTCGGTAACGGTTACTTTATCGGGGATCGGCCAATTTTTAACTGCCTTTATTTTAAAATCCTAAATTTGAATTTGTTTTAAGGTAATAATAAAACCTAAAAAATTTAGTTTTTAAGTATATTATATATTTTTTTTAGCATTAATTAATAAGTTCGCCTTTTCGAATACCTTTAGTACTTAGGCGACATACTTTTTGTATTCCTTTAAAGTTTTAAAATAAATAAAAATATCGTTTAGGTAAACGAATACGAACTCGTCGAGGAACTTTCGTAAAATCGTTATTAATATATGTTAGAAATTGGCAGGGGTATTAATAAGTTCCTAGGGTATTACCTTATATTCGTAAAATTTATAGATTGTTTTAAAAGCGGTTTTTTATTTTTCGCCCTTAGCCATTTGGACCAAGTAATAACCGTTCGGTAAGTTTAACGCCGTAAACTATTTGGCTTTGCTAATATTTTCCTTTATGGTATCCATAAAGATAAAAGGGTATTTATTCTTAATGGTAATATCATTTAACTGTCGGTAATCGTGGATTTTTCGGTATATAAAGTTTCCATCTTTATTAATTCGGATTTTCCTATTTTTTATTTTTGGTACTATTATAACGGGGTATCTTACGGGAAACTTAAATTTTTAAATGTATCCGCGCTTAAGGTTTCGTTATAGATTTTTCCATAAGGCCTTAACCTTTTCTGGGTTTATATAGTAAATCTGGTAAAGTTTTAAATAATGTCCTTCCTTAATAGGAATCTTGTAATTCCATTAATTATAATCGGGTAATTCCTTTTAAGTTCGTTCCTTAAATAGTTTCTTAAACCTTTGGTACTTAAGGGGTACTTTAGCTGTTAGGTTTATTATCCTAACTTTTTTAATCAAATAGCAAATTTTTCGGAATTCCTTTTTTGGAAAATTTTTTAATTAGTTCCAGGAAAGTTTTTAAATCTTCCAGTTAATCCGGGGGTTACTGGAACGAAGTTACGGCATTCCAAGGATAATATCGTATCCTGAAATGTCGGCGATGTTTAAAATAACTTTTTCTGAATATCCTTAAATTTGTACTGGAAATTTTTCTATTTCCTTAAAAACTCGTCCATTTTTATATTTAAATAAGCTTCCGTCGACTGTAAATAGTTTGTATAATTTCAACTTATATTTCCAAGGAATCCGGTATTTTTTAGTAATTAATAATAAAATAAAGTTTCCTTTTGCTTTTAAGTTAATTATAGCTTTAAATATCTTATTTCCGTATTAAAAAAAAATCTTAATTTAATTACGTTATCCAGTTTTTGCTTCGGATAAGGTTTTGTAGGTTAAGGCTTTTTAATGCCTTAATTTCGAAGGCCTACGTAGTTTTTTAACTTATTAGTTTTGTCGGCTAAAAGATGTTTCCATTTTCGGGTTTTCTTAACTGCGTATTTGGAATATTTATCGTTTATGTAAGTAAATTATTTTCTTTTGCCAATCCGGCAAACTAATCTTGAAACTTTTACTTCCGACGTTTAAAGGGGTTCTGGTTTTGGGGGTGAGGTTTCCGAGGGGTCGGCTTTTATATCTAAGATCTCGTATATTATGCATAATATAAGGGCGTAGCATAAGCATTTTTATGTAATAGCCTTTCGACTTTAAGCTGATTCGGGGTAAAGGTAGCAAAATCGGGGGTATTCCGGCTATCTAGGAATTTCGATGTATCGGCATTCGTCGTCGGGTTCGGTAGGCGTCTTTTTATCCTATCCGGGCTAATAGTTATTATTTTCCTTGGCGCGGAAATAGGTTAAATAGTTATCGTCGTAACATACGGAAAAATGGAATATATTATGGTCGTAAATTGGTTTTAAATTTGTAATATCCGGATAAGTCGATTTTTTAACCTTAGGAGTTTTATTAGGTTTTAAGGATGTTAGATCGTATATTACTGTATTAAGACGTAATTAACTATGTTTATCGTATATTTTGCACCGCTGCTTATTTAAATAACAAATATATCCTAGCTTTATAACTATCCTGAAAGTTTTTTATCCGGGATAATATTTATAGGCTTTAATCGTTCGATTTTAATAAATCGGATAACGTTCGTACTTTAAGTCGTTATTTTATTCGTAATATATAATTGTAATAATAAATTTTCGCTAGAAAAAAATGGAATTAATTTCCCTTTTTTCCTTACTTTCGTTATTTAATTCTTGTTTGGTTATTTTAACTTTCTTTTAGAATTAAGGAATCTTTCCTTTTTTAAAGTCCCTTTTTATTAGGAAATAATATTCGCTTTTATAATAATCTTTTTTACTATAATTAAAACATTCAACATTTAATTTGTTTTTCTTAAGTTCTTTTAAAGTAATACTTACTTCCTTTTAGGATCTGCCCTTAATTTTATCCTTTTAAAACTTGCTGCTTAAGTTTTAGTTATCTTTCCTTTTATCGGATCTTTTCTTTTCCAAATACCTTTTAAAGGTACGTCGATCGGCAATAATAGTTTTATCAATGTAATCCTGGAAAGGGTTAATCTTAGGTACTTTATATATTTCGTTTTTAACTTACGGTTTTAGGCCGTTATAAAAAGGATAAAACAATACGCTTTCGGGAAAATTGGAAATTAATATAAGGCGATTAAATTTAGTCGCATATTTAACCGCTAACTTGGTTTACTGGAAAAGATGCAATTATTCAACCGCATATTACTTTTTATCGGAATTTCCAAATAAAGTTCGTATTTTTTCCTTAAAGTATTTATAATTGCCGAAAATATAATTAATTAGGTCGGAAAATTAATTAAAGTAATTTATAAAGTAATCGTTTATAATAAGTTCAGATTATAAAAGAACCTTTTTAATAAGCAGCTGGAAAATAACCATTATTTTTTAATAATCTTCCGTTAGAAAATTTTCGTAAAACTTGAAATAAAGTTTGGCCTAAACCAGGAATCTTTCTATATCCGTGGTTTCATTATAAGGCTTTAAAAAAGTTAACTTATAGCTTTTAACTTCCGGCATTCTATAATAACTAAAAAGGGGAACTATACCTTTACGGGTTTAGTTCGTACTAAACAAAAAAAGTATCGAAGTTCTTTTTTTAGTTCGCAATTATCAGGTAAACTTAGCATTTTCTTGTCGTAATGCATAAAGTTCCGTTACCAAGATATCCAGTTTTTCGTCGACGGTAAGCTTTTCTTCTTTACCCTTTTATTTTTTTGATTATTTTTCTTCTTTTTTCTTAACTTTTAAATCCTGGACTTTAATAGTTTCCTTTGCTGAAGGGGGCGGTTGCTGGGGTTGGGAAAAAGGTCCTCCTTAAAATCAGGTAATTGTTACAAGAACAGGGGTTCTTGTCTGAAAAAGGCCAAGTCCTTGGAGGTTAACGCGGGTACGGCTGAACCTCGGACCAAAAAAAAGGCTTGGCTTTCGAAATGATCTAGTTAATTTAAGTAATCTACCAGATCATTTAGATCACGTAAATCCACGACACACTTACTATAAAAGGATAAATATATAATAGATAAGTCCTTATGTAAATAGCACCAGATTTATCTTCGCTCTTTAGCTATTAATCTAAGCCTTTAGTTAAAAGCGCCGTTCTCCGATTAAAAAAAAAGTCCGCAAACCTTTTTAACGAACAAACTACAGAATTATTTTTCGCACTATTGTTACCTACAAATCAAAACCCCATTTCGGATACTGCTTATGCCTCCAGGTAAATGTATAACAAGTTCGTTATATTTTGATAGCTCCTTAATTAATAGCCGACGAATAATTCAAGGCCTAGTTAGGTATAAGCTTTCCTGAACGCAATAAAAACGATATTATAAAACAACGTTCAGAAAACAAACAGCATATTCGATCACCGTTATTAGTCAATAAAAAATCAGTAACCAAATTAAACGATTTACCACCTATTAAAAAAATTTTCTTTTTGATCGACAACATGGCACTACCCTCCATCCGATTTTAAGGAAAACCTTTTTCCTTTCAACCCTAGCAATAATCCCCCCCAGCGAAGGAAATTATTAAAGTCCAAGATCTAGAAGCTAAGGAGGAATAATTAAAGGAATAAAAGGGCAAAGAAGAAGAACCTACCGTCGACGAGAAACTGGATATCTTGGCAACAAAACTTTATGCATTACGATAAAAAAATGCCAGGCTTGCCCGACAATTGCAAACTAAAGAAAAATCTTCGACCTTACCCCTATTTAAAACAAACAGGACTTGCAAAGGCACAGTTCCCCCTCCTAGTTACCATAAAATACCGGAAGTTAAAGGTTACAAACCAACCCTTTTAAAGCCTTACGATAGAACCACAGACGTAAAAGGATTCCTGGTCCAGGTTAAATTATACCTTAAGTTCTACGAGAATTCTTTGATGGAAAATTACTAAAAGGTAATAGCCATCTTTTAGCTGCTTGCTGGAAAA
This sequence comes from Monosporascus sp. mg162, assembly GCA_004155945.1. Taxonomy (NCBI): domain Eukaryota; kingdom Fungi; phylum Ascomycota; class Sordariomycetes; order Xylariales; genus Monosporascus; species Monosporascus sp. mg162. Next base: position 70,920 of record QJNY01000369.1, read on the forward strand.
GTTTTCTTATGGTTTGAACCCATTATAAACGATTACCTTATGAATTATCCTAACCAGTCCTCCGACCTAACCAACTATGTCTTCGGCGACTATGAACACTTCGAGGAAAGAATGCAAGCTCTGTTTGGAAATTCCGACAGAAAATAACATGCGGTCGAACAGTTGCATTTCTTCTAGTAAACCAAATTAACAGCCGAATATACGATTAAATTTAATCGCTTTGCGTCAATCTCCAATCTCCCGGAAAGCGCGTTATTTTATCCCTTTTACGATGGCCTAAAGTCACAGGTTAAGGATAAGATATATAAAATACCCAAAACTGGCCCCTTCCAGGACTACATTAACAAGACCATTATTGCCGATCGACGTACCTTTAAAAGGTACTTGGAAAAAAAGAGATCCGACAAAAAGAAAGATAACTAAAGCTTAAGCAGCAAATCCTAAAGGGACAGAACCAAAGGCAAATCCCAGAAGGAAGCAAGCATTACTTCAAAGGAGCCTAGGAAAGATAAGTCAAATATTAAATGTTTCAACTGTAGCAAAAAAAGCTATTACAAAAGCAAATATCGCTCCCCAGCAAAAAGGGACTTTAAGAAAGGAGGAATTCCTTAACCCCAGAAAAAGGTTAGGATAACCAAACAAGAATTAAACAGCGAAAGTAAGGAAAAAAAAAAAATTAGTTCTACTTCTTCCCAGCGAAAATTTACCATTACAACCATATATTACGAACAGAATGGCAACCCAAAGTACAAGCGTTACCAAATTTATCAGGATCGAACGATCAAAGCCTGCAGATATCATCCCGGATAAAAAACCTCCAGGATAACCATAGGGCTAAAATATACTTGTCATTTAAATAAACAGCGATACAAAATGTACGACGAACATAACCGGTTACGCCCTAATATAATAATATACGACCTAACATCCTTAAAGTCCAGTAAGGCCCCTAAAGTTAAAAAATTAACTTACCCAGGTATTATAGGTTCAAACCCAGTTTACGACCATAATATGCTTCATTTTTCTGCATATCACGACGACAACTATCTAATCCATTTCCGCGCCAAAAAAGATAATAGCTATTAGCCCGGATGGGATAAGGAAACGCCTACTAAACCCGACGATGGATGTAAATGCATTAAAACCCCCAGATAGCCGGAATACCCCCGATCTTGCTACCTTCATCCCGAATCAGCCCAAAGCCAAAAAGCCATTACCTAAAAATGTTTATGTTACGCCCCTACATTGTACATAATGCACGAGATCTTAGATATAAAAGCCGACCCCTCAAAAATTTTACCCCCAAAACCAAAACCCCTTTAAATATCAAAAATAAAAGTTTCGAAATCAGTTTGTCAGATTGGCAAAAAAAAGTGGTTCACTTACATGGACGATAAATGTCCTAAATATGCAGTTAAAAAGGCCCGAAAATGGAAACGCCTTTTAGCCAACAAAACCAACAAGTCAAAAAATTACGCAGGACCTCGAAACTAAGGCATCGAAAAGCCCCAAACTTCAAGACCTTATCCGAGGCAAGAACCGGATAACGCGGTCAGATCGAAATTCCACTTTAATATAAAGGCCAGGTATTTAAGGCCATAATCGACTTAGGAGCAAAGGGAAACTTCATTTTACCATTAATAGCAAAAAAATATCGGATTCCCTAAAGATATAAGCTGAAGTTATATAAATTACTTACAGTCGACGGAAGCTTATCCAAGTATAAGAATGAACGAGTTTTTAGGAAAACGGAAAAACTTCCAATACAAATTCAGGGATATTTAGAAAAAGTTAAGCTGGACGTAGCCGACATTTCAGGATACGACATCATCCTTAGAATGCCGTGGCTCCGTTCCAGTAACCCTTATATCGACTAAAAAACCCAAAAACTTTCTTGGAACCATTCTACAGGGGAAAAGTTTCGAAAAATCTGTTACCTAATCCGAAAAGCTAAAACAATGGACCTAACTGTTAAGGTACCCCCTAAGTATCGAAGGTTCAAAAAATTGTTTAAAAAACGAACACGAAAGGAATTACCTGATTATAATTAATGGAATTACAGGATTCTTATTAAGGAAGGACACCATCCAAAACTCCACCAAATCTACCACATAAACCCTAAAAAAGTTAAAGCTTTATAAAAAAGCTTATAACGAAACCTTAAACGCGGTTATATTTAGGAATTTAAATCTTCCGCAAAATATCCCGTTATAATGGTACCAAAGATAAAGGATAAGAAAATCCAAATTAATAAAGACGGAAACCTTATATACCGAAAAGTCCACGATTACCGACAGTTAAACGACATCACCATCAAAAATAAATACCTTTTTACCCTTATAAATACCATAAAAAAGAACATCAGCAAAGCTAAGTAATTCACAGCGTTAAATCTGCCAGACGGTTATTACTTAATCCGAATAGCCAAAGGCGAAAAATGGAAAATTGCTTTCAGAACAATCCATAAACTTTACGAGTATAAGGTAATACCTTAGGGATTTACTAATGCCCCTGCCAGTTTCCAACATATGTTAATAACTATCTTACGAAAGTTCCTTAACAAATTCGTATTTATTTACTTGGACAACATCCTTATTTACTTTAAAACCCTGGAAAAATACAGGAAACATATCGCCCAAATATTAAAAGCATTCGAAAAAGCAAACCTGTTGGTTAATGCCGAAAAAAGCATGTGGCATACTTAAAAGCTAAACTTTCTAAGCTTTACCATTACCCCAGGACAGATTTAAATCCAGGACTTTAAAATAAAGGCAGTTAAGGATTGGCCGATCCCCGATAAAACGACCGTTACCGACGTCCGTCAATTTTTGGGATTTACGGGCTATGTACGCAGCTTAATCAAAAATTTCGGAAAAATCGCCAAACCTTTAACGAACCTTACTACTAAAAAATATATTAAAAAAGAATTCGAATTCCTAAAAGAAACCAAGGAAACAATACAAACATTTAAGGACCAGATTACCAGCGCCCCCATTATAAAGTTACCCAACTATAACAAAAAGAAACGACTAAAGACTAACGCATTAAATAAAACCCTGAAAGCAGTCTTAAAACAACAAAAGGATAATAAAAAGTAGCACCCGGTTGCTTATTACTCCAAAGCCCTAAAAAATGCGGAGTTACGATACCCTATCTACGACAAAAAGTTATTAATAATCATTATAACACTTAAAAAATAAGAACCTTACCTTAATAAAATTAAGGAACCTTTTAACATTTACTTTAACCATAAAAATCTTACTTATTTTATAACAATTTAAGACCTTAACAAGCAACATGAAAACTGGATAATTTTCCTATCCAAATTCAATTTTAAAATTTACTATATCAAAGGCAAAGAAAATATCCAGGCGGATATCCTAAGCCGAAAAGGAAATTACGATATCAAGGTCCCTAAACGACGCATGCAAATACTGTAACTTACAAAAGAAAAAACTTTACAGTTGTATAAAATACTAAAAAAATTTACCCCCGAACTTCTGGCTTAATTTAAAAGTTCCTACAATTTTAATAAGCAGAAAAAAGTTAAACAGTTAAAAGGATAATCCAAGGATTAACTGCTGTATTACGGAAAGGTTTATGTCCTACGGGAAAGATAAAAACGGTTTGTTAAAAAATTTTACGAAAATCCGCTATATAAATATCAAGGGATTTTTAAAATAATTAAGCGACTTTAGAAAAGATACAACTTCCCGGAACTTAGAAAAACTGTCGAACAAGTGGTTAAAAACTGCAACATTTGCAACAAGGCCAAAGCAGCTTGCTACAAACCATACGGATTGCTGCAACCTACCGAGATTCCGGATAAAGTATGGAACATTATAGCTTGGAACTTTATTACCGGCTTACCCCTATCCAAGGACCCCGTTACGGAAGTCCAGTACGACGGAATATGGGTAATCGTCGACAGACTCACCAAATATAAGTACTTCCTACCCTTTAAAGGAAATACGATAGCAGAATAGTTAACCTACGTATTTATAAAACATTATCTTAACAAATATGGAATCCCAAAAAAAATTATTTCAGACAAAGATAAGCTATTCACTTTTAAATTTAATACCAGCTTTTTTAAACAGATTAACGCCAAACTTAAATTTTTTACAGCATATTACCTTTAAACCGATGGACAAATAAAACGACTAAACCAAACTTTAAAGCAATACTTAAAAAATTATATTAATTACCAGCAAAATAATTAAGTAAAGCTATTCCCGCTGGCATAAATAGCTTACAACATATCTGTCAACGAGGACATGGGCATTTTACCCCATACAGCCGTGTATAGATAAAACGCAGAAACTTAACGACCAAAGCAACCACTTAATAAAGCTCCAAAAATTACCTTAGTAACACCTAAAGCGGAAACGATAATAACCAAGATTAAGATTATCCAAACTCGCCTTAAAACTAAGTTATAATTTTTCCAATAACGGATGGTTTAGTACTATAACAAAAAAAGAATTAAAGGACCAATTTTATTAAAAGAAGATAAGGTTTATCTATTACGCCAAAAACAAAACGCGACCTTAAACATCTCATAAATTAAAACCAAGAGACCCAGTAATAAGCTTGATTTCAAAAAATTCGGTCCGTTCAAGATTAACGAGGTCATTTTTAGGACCAACTATCGATTGTCGCTGCCTAAGATAATAAAGATATACCCTGTTTTCCACATTTCCCTACTGGAACCGGCACCCAGTAACGCCCTACTGGAAACAAACTTAAAAATCAAGGAAAATACCGACAAGTACGAAGTCGAAAAAGTACTAAACTTAAAAATAGTTAATGATAAAATCCAGTACCTAGTTAAATGGAAGGATTACCTACCTAAAGATAACACTTGGGAGCCCTTTAAGCACTTGACGAATGCGAAGGACCTGGTTAAAACGTTTCACCGCCAAAATCCTGACCGACCGTTTCCAACGCGGCCAAGGTCGCAGGCGACAACGGTCCGACCCCCAGATCCAAACCTTCGGCGCTCCAGTCGAAAAAGGCGAACGCCTCCATGTTGGCGTTAATCTCAGAAGCAAGTCGCGCTTGCTTTTTTTCCATGCGACGCTGCTCCTCCTCCAGTTTTTCTTGCTTTTCCAATTGATTTAATTTATAACCTTCCTTTAAAATGGCGAAAGCCTTCTTTTTTAAAACGTCTTGCTAAAAACGCAAGCGTTTCAGTCGACCAAAAAGCTTCATCAATTTGTTTTTTACTTTACGTTATTCCTTTTGCAACCGTTTTCGTTCTTCCCCAATTTTCACTAAAGAATTTATCTCTAATACGTTACAAAACGGACGCTGACGACGGGTACAACAACTGCAGCTTGGAAGGTTAATTACAAAGAAGCAGTCGGTTTTCCCAAAACGAATACAATTCGAGCAAAGGTTAACTTTGGAGCCGAATTTTTCAATGTAATCCGCGCGGTTGTTACGCGTTTCGCGTTAATTAAATCGAGATTTTTTCTTTCCTTTTTCCTTCTAAATACGGCCTGTTATAATAAAATCAGCTAAGAAATCCCTATACTTTCTCCAGTTACCAGGGGGGTTACTTACGGTTTTTATCTTTGGGACAAAAATCCTTGGAAAGGGGAAATGGTGTTATAAGAACAAAGGTTTTTGTTTGAAAAAGGTTAAGTCCTTAAAGGTTAGCGCGGGTACGGCTGAATTTCGGACCAAAAAGAAGGCTTGGCTTTCGAAGTGATTTAGTTGATTTAAGTGATCTACTAGATCATTTAGATTACGTAAATCTACGATACATTTATTATAAAAGGATGGATATATAATGAATAAGTCCTTATGTAAATAGCACCAGATTTATTTTCGCTCTTTAGCTATTAATCTAAGCCTTTAGTCAAAGGCGCCGTTCTCCGATTAAAAGAAAAGTCCGCAAACCTCTTTAACGAACAGATTACAGAATCATTTCTCGCATTATTGTTACCTGCAAATTAAGACCCCATTTCGGATACTGCTCATGCCTCCAGGTGGATGTATAACAGGTTCGTTACAGTAATAAAGGGTGCCATGTTGTCGATTAAGAAGAAAATTTCCTTAATAAGTAATAAATTGTTTAATCTGGTTATTAATCCTTTATTAATTAATGACGGTAATCGAATATATTATTTATCTTTTAAACGTTATCCTATAATATCGTCTTTACTGCGTTTAGGAAAACTTATACTTAACTGGACCTTAAATTATTCGTCGGCTATTAATTAAAAAGCTATCAAAATATAACGAACCTATTATATATCTACCTGGAGGTATAAGTAATATCCGAAATAAGGTTTTGATTTACAGGTAACAATAATGCAAGAAATAATTTAGTAATTTGTTCGTTAAAAAGGTTTACGGATTTTTCCCTTAATCGGAAAACAATGCCTTTAATTAAAGGCTTAAATTAATAACTAAAAAACGAAATTAAGTCGGTATTATTTACATAAAGGTTCTAACTATTATATATCCCTTTGATATTAAATAAGTATATCTCTAATCTCTTGGCTTTACCAGATCACCTAAATCCTCTGATCTGGTTAATCTGTTAAATCAAACAGATCACGTAGTTACGTGATCTGACAAGGACCCACCGACCGTGGGAGTTTCCTCCAATACGAACCACCAAGTAGATCGTAACAAAAGGGCCCATACAAAAAAAGGTGTGTGATTCAGAAGCTAAGTGGGGCGGGGACACTCTGATTCGAAATGGGAGTAAGGTAGATTTGGGTGTCCAAACCCCAATTGGGGTTTGGAATTGCTGATCTTTTGGTCTTGTGGTTAGCGTCGCACCCTCGCTTATCTCACATCTATTGGGTGCCGCCATGTCAGCGGCCGCCCACATGCCAACACTCAGCCTTGCCGACCTCGGACTCATTAGAGCCTAATCCCCCGACTTCGAAACTGGGTGGCTAGTCTGTATCCTTTCCACGCGAACCTACACATTGGGCAGGTTTGTCTGCGTACCCCTTCCTTGCCATGTCGAAGCACCCAATGGATCACTTGGAGCCCGTTCATGAGGATTCTCCCATCGAGGACCTCGACAAGGCCATTGCAATCCAGCATAGGCGTCTGGACTCCGTCGGGCCTAACCACTTTGATCGTTCTTCTATGTTGCACGAAGAAAGTATGGTGTGGTATTGGAGGTACTTGAAAACAGCAAACAAAGCAGATCTTGACCAAGGTGTTCGCGCCGCTCGCGAGGCTGTCGAAGTTATACATCAGGATGATCCCGCTAGAAGGGTGATGTTCAGCACTCTCAGCACCTTGTTAAGTATCAGATTTGAAGAGACGATATGTCAGGACGACCTCGAAAATGCGATTATGAACGCGCGACTAGCGCTTGAGCTATCGGACAGCGAAAGTGATATATGGTGGAATGATCACAACAACTTGGGAATACTGCTTGCTAAGATAGCCCATCATTCTACTACTATCGAGGCAACAGAAGAAGCCATCAAATTCCACCAAGAGGCTTTGGACATAATCAATCCCAGATACAAACACACACCAAAATATCTACGACGTCTGACCTTATTATGGAGTTCTCGAGCTAATTTGAGCGGATCCACGAAAGACCTCGAGAAAGCTATTGAGGTTGGCTACCGAGCAGTAGAAATGCTCAAAGACGCAGAAGGCGCAGAGATTCTGAGCACGGCTCTATTCGAACACTACCAGCTTACAAGTCTATTCAACAGCCTCGAAGAAGCATTGAGAATTTCGGAGATAGGACTCAAGGAGCGACGCCAACCGGCGACTCTTTTGAACCATGGCAACATGCTCGAAGCCAAGTGCCAAAGATACCTGGGAACAGATCCAGTCAAAGCCACCAAGGCTATAGACGGAGCGATTGATTGCGGGAAACAAGCCTTGGATATGGTGGAAGGCGAGGAGCCTGTTGTGCCTCGGTTGTTCAATATGTTAGGCGCCTGGTACGCGACAAAAATGAAGATGAATAGGGATACTACCTTAGGAGATTCTGGAGCATATATGTTGGAAAAGGCCCTCGAGTTAACACGAGTCGAGGACCCGGAGACTCCCCTAATCTTGAATAACCTGACCCATACTCGAGAGGTCCAGTACCAGATCTTATCCGCACGCGGCCAGAAGCTAGCGGCCCTGGAAAGCCTGAACAAAGCCATAACTCATGGGCAAGAAGCTGTCAACACCACTCAGAAAAACGATCCACACCTCGGAGAGAGGCTGAAAAATCTCGGGGTGATGTTCCTTAGCAAGCATGTCCTTACCGATGAGGACTCTTGGTACTTCGAAGCAAAGAAATACCTCATCTTGGGTGCAAAACTTTCCACCGCGCCTCCTTTGGTCCGTATTCCATGTGCAATCCAGGCAGGCTTGTGTTGCAGGGATAATGACGAATTTTCCGAGGCTCATGATCTTCTCCAAGGAGCGATATCACTCCTGCCTTCCATAAATCCGCAATCAATCTCGATCCAAGATCTTCAACAAACTCTTGGCCAAGTGGCAGGCCTTGCAACATTTGCAGCCTCAATCGCAATTGAGGCGGGGCGCCCGCCATTTGAGGCGCTTAAATCCCTTGAAGAAGCACGTTGTGTTATTGCAGGGCTATCGATGAGTTCAAAAGCCGACATTTCAGACTTGCGGAAAATTGAACCGGGCCTAGCAAGCAAGTATGAGGGCCTCAGAAACCGCTTAGCGCAGGCGTCGAAGCAGCTTAAACTGCCGGGTACATATCGCCTTGCTAGAAAGCATCAGCAAGAACTCCTCCAATCTATCTCGGAAACGGAAGCCGAAATAAGACACCTTCAAGGATGGGAGTCCTTTCAATTGCCCATGACCGAGCATGATTTCAAAGGCCTTGCCACTGAAGGTCCTGTAATCGTGGTCAATGCCACAAAGATTCGGTGTGATGCTATAGTCGTCACGAAGGATGGAATAGAGCTCGTCGAACTGCCCGAACTGAAGTATGAGGACTTGGAACGATACGTCTCGCTATTCAGCAACCTTGGAAACGAATCGAGGCGGAATGCTGTCCCTAGACGGAAGCAAGCGCAAACAGCAACACCTTCGGATGCTCTGCTATGGTTATGGAATGTTGCGGTGCGGCGCATCCTTGACGCTACGCCGCTGACTCCTTCAAGGCGCGTATGGTGGATAACCACGGGTCTGGCAGGACGCGCTCCGTTCCATGCAGCAGGAGACCACAGGGCCGGCTCTCAGAATAATACTCTGAGCAGAGTTGTCTCCTCTTACGTCTCGTCATTCAAGGCGCTGAGATTCTCCAGAAGCAAGAAAGCGACCGGCATCCCCAGGCGAAACATGCTCTTAGTCACCATGTCCGCGAACCCTCCACCACATCACGACCTCAACACCTCTCACGAAGAAAGCGTCATAAAGGAGATCTTTGGAGAGTCCGTTGAACATCTCGCCCAGCCTGACCCGGAATCTGTTTTGCAGAAACTCCCAAAGTACTCTCTCGTTCACTTTGCCTGTCATGGAGCCTCAATCGCCTATGACCCATCAAAAAGTGGCTTACTTCTCGTCGAAGATGGCAAAGCTGCTATGCTATCAATATCTGACCTCGAAGAAGCAGACTTTAAGGAAGGCGCAATCGCGTACCTCTCGGCGTGCTCGACGGCGGAGCAGGCCGACAATAAACTAGCAGACGAGGCCATTCATTTAGCCAATTCCTTTCAATCCTTGGGGTTTCAACATGTTATTGGGACGATATGGGGCGCTGAAGATAGTGCCGCTGGGGAGATTGGGAAAAGGTTTTACAAGAGACTGTACTCGGCAGCGGAGGCAGGCCAGAATCATGACGCCCTTGACGTTTCTCGTGCACTACACGAAGCGGTGGTCGATTACAAGAGCGTGATAGTAGAGGATGTAGTATCCTGGGGCCCGTTCATTCACATAGGTGCCTAGTCTGAATTGTCCTTTTGCCGAATGGGCATGGTTTGCCTATGGGAGGCAGTCCCCTAACATCTGACATCATTTAGTTCCAGATCATACTACTGCAATTTTTGCTTTTGTCCTTTGACTACCGAGTACTACATGCCCATCGACAGCGAGCTCAACCAGACAGCTTTCCAAGCATATCTTCGTTTTCTATAAACGATAATCCCGGCCCTCTTTTAACGGGTGGAAGGTAAGAGACGGACATTAGCGCAACGTCACCTTTGCAGTACATTTGTACTTGAAATAAACAGGATCAGGACCGTCAAGTACCTAGACATACGTACAGCATTAGCCCGCTACCCTGATAGTGCCGTGTGAGCATGATAAACTTACGTCGCACCAGCTACTACCAACTCCACTGACTTTGCCCTCGTGGAGCCAGGCAATATTGCATTAAACATGGAAGCCGCGGCAATACTCACGCAAAGCCGAGCAGGCAGACTCTTGAAGTACATACGAATAATGACTGGAGCCAGAAGTAGCGTGAGGTTGAGTGGTGTCATGAGAATTCGAGCTATCCTCGTAATAGATGGTCTGGGAAATATATGGACATTTGGATCCCTCGAGACACTAATACCGTGATTCTAAACGAAGGTCAGAAAGTGTACCCAAGTATATAATGCTAGTAACTGAAGTTTCCAAAGCATTTCCGGGGACGGAGCAAGCCCTTCTCGACTAATGTTTCTAACCAGGTCATAACAGTATCATCAGTGGAAGCCACACTGATTAGCTCTTCAGAGTCGAGGTAAGCAGTCTCCGCCCTCGCTATGCAGCCGTTGCCGCTCCCCCAATTTTGCAGGCTTGATACGAGCCGTCGGCTTGCCGACTCATAGGCAAATGTCCGGTGATTTCTCTCAATCATTTTATCTGTACTACAGATCAGCGCTGATGTGATATCACGAATGCGATGCTCGGATACCTGTCAAATAGCCAAATGGGCCTTTGGAGCTAATATCCGCACTTTTGCCGTTTCACAATACCATAGTCCTCTAAAGCAGCGTCAATCTGTTGAAGCACAGTATGCCGTTCGACGTTGTCATCGCTCTAATGACTTCCAAGCCTCAAGAGATTTGTCTCTTCTTGATCGATTTTCTGTAGCTGGAGCTCTAGCGAAGCTAGTCTATCTTGTTTCAACAGGAGCAGTCGTGCACGTAGGTTGCCGAATCGGCGGCAAATATAAAAGGACTCATGAGTAGCCACCAGTGCGGGAAAGCGAGGGAATCCAGTGGGGTAATCTCTAACTACAGAATATAAGTGGCTTGGGTTACCAAACATCTTTTTCCATGTCGGAATTCAGGGGTTTCAAACCCTATATGAAACCGACCCACGCTGATGATACGTTTCCAATACTCACCCTTGATTCATGACGGAAACGTTGGAATAACATGTGAATAATACGCTTATTCATCAGGTTATTCACGAATATATATAGCATAGATATTCCCCAAGCTGTTGCAGGAAATCCATAGCTTTTACACATAGTGAATTGACACATCAACGACACACCTTGAGATTCCCCCTATTCTTGATTGAGTCTTCCCCCATACACTTTTGCTGGCAAAAGTCTCCTCGTATTCTCTAGGGTAGCCTCATCTACTGTCGCAC